>JAZDUH010000136.1:25622500-25890000 GCA_036419115.1 Scarus forsteni | reverse complement strand
CAGAGTGAGGGGAACTTGACAGATGGACTGAGAAAGAGGGAAGAGGAGATGGGCTCACAGTAAACAATACTCAGGCTGTAATTAAGTGACCCGACTTCAATTAGAAGCATTATGTGGAGAAAATTGTTTTTGGGCTTTGATGCACTCAAGCGTGCATTTGATCCCACAATTCTTCTCCTGTTATCTTCAAACCCTCTCTGTCACAGTTCCTTTCTCTTTATTCACTCTGAGCCTCACATCAACACCACACTGCTGGGCTGACAGTTACTGAGGAGGTAATCTGATTGCTGTGAAACAATGGCTAATGCAGGAAAATAAGAAGCAGCCTCAGCCGATGCGTCACCCGGCTCTGTTCTTGGCTGTGACATAGTCCTGGCAGTGGAGGTGATTAATGTGATAGGTGGAATTTGTCTCGTTATGTTGACACCGGCTAATAAATGCCTTGTAAACAGCCAGTCACAGCTGTTAATGCATCATCATAATCCTGGATTAGGAGGTGCCAGGCATGGCCAATAAATGCAATTAGGCACTGACAAAATTAATTCGCCTGTACTGTGACTTTCCTGCACCCCTGTCCATTTAAAGGAATCTCAAGTGTGTCTGTTGTGATCTTTGCAAGGTCACAAGGGAATAACAGGTTGAAAATCCACCCATTATAGACAAAATATCGGACTCAGTTCATGGCCACACCAATGCATAATGTGTTAACTATTAGCTCCAACTTTGATTGAAATTGAAACAAATACCTTTATTTCTGCTCCTTGAGTCTATTTGGAATTAGAAACAAATAAGTCAACAGACAGGGAAAATCAGAGCAGAAACCAATATGAATCAAAGACCAAAGACACAAACACAGGACTCTCAAGTCTCCTGCTTTTAGAGTGTGACACTCACATTTAAATCTTTTCACACCACAACTGTCATTTCTCATGCATGAAATTTAATATGTAATGCCCACCAAGTTAAACTGCTAAATACACGCGTGGACAAAGTTGTTGGCACCCTGCTGTTAAAGAAAGAAAAACCCAAAATGGTCACTGAAATAAGTTGAAAGTGACAAAGGTAATAAAAACAAAATACTGAAAATTAACTACCGGTAATTAAATCAGACATCGCTTTTGAACTGTGGTTCAAAAGAATAATTAAAAAAAACTAAAATGTGAAACTGGCCTGGACAAAAAATAATGGTACTCTTAGAAAAGATTGAAAATGATTTGATGATAGGGACATGTTAAACTAATTAGCATCACAGGTGTCTTCATACTTGAAATCAGTCAGTCTGCCTATTTTTAAAGGATGACAAGTAGCTGTGCTGTTTGGTGTCGTGGTGTGTAACACACTAAACATGGACCACAGAAAGCTGTGGAGAGAGTCGTCTCAGGAGATTAGAAAGAAAATTATAGATGAGTATGTCAAAGGTAAAGGCTAAAATACAATCTCCAAGCAGCTTGATGTTCCTGTGGCTACAGTTGCACATATCATTCAGAAGTCCACAGGACTGTAGTCAACCTTCCTGGATGTGGTCGCAAGAGGGAAACTGATGACAAATTGAAAAGACGGATAATACGAATGGTAACCAAAAAGCCCAGAACAACTTCCAAAGAGACTAGAGGTGAACTCCAATGTCAAGGTACATCAGTATCAGATTGCACCATCCATTTCTTGTTTGAGCCTTTGAGAAGTTAATAGTTATACCCCCCCAACAAAGAGAAAAGTTTGGCTACTGTAACAAAAATCAGTATTGCACATTTCCAATTCGAAAGAGCATGGTCAAATGTTGGTAAATAATAATAATAAAAGAACAATTATAATACACATTGTTTTGTTGCATCATTACTAACACCACAAAGTAACGATAAGACCCATTAGGGAACAATGGGCAAAAAAGCACCTGACTACTAATCGACCCAGTTTTAGGCCTGCACATCATGATATTTTTAATACAAGCCTTGTCTCAGAAAAGAAACAACAAAAATACAGTGGGGTCCATGAAAATAAATCCAAATATTAAAAACCTATTGAATTAATTCATCTGATTGGTTTATCAGTTGCAGGTTCTAGTATATGCCTAGAGCCCCTGGTGTGTCCTCATGTGGTAACCTTGCAGTACCACACATCACTAATAGGCAAGTTAATAAACAGGAGCTCTTATGAAGCAGCCAGATGTGCATGCAGACATTAGGATAAATATCAAGTTTATGCCTGAGCATGAAGATGTAATTAAGCTGAAACTCATCATGCAAATGTCACATTTCATCATTACACCCCAAATACCTCTGCAGAAAAGACAGGACAGGTGACTTTTAAATCTGACTGGTTGTTGGAGAGGTCACCACAGCAGCCATTAACTTCCTGTCACTCATCTCCGTCACGCCTCATTGGTGAAACTTGTTATGCATCTCCTCATGTTTTTACTCGCCTTGCTCATTTTGAGTTCCAGGGTCTGTGGCCTGATATTTTTCTTTAAGATTTTTTTAAAAGACCCCCGCTTGAGCTCCCTCGCCACAAACCTAGTCAGCCTGTCCTTTTACCAGGATGATGGTCAATTGAGATGATCAATTTACATAATGGAGCATTAAATTGGGCCCATCACACCCACCTCTCAGCAGCTTTCTGCCATCGAGGGCTCACAGAGAGAGGCAATTGCTCTTGAAGGGGTGACATGGTTCCTCCTTGCTGGAGTGTCTCTTTTTGTCATGCAGGCTGAAGCTTGTGGCTGGTGAATGTTGCACCAGTCAATGAATAATGTAAGTCTTATTCATGAGTAATCTGTTGCCAGATTGATAAGTTCATGCTTAAGGAATCCTGGGTCTAAGAATGAAAAAAATGACCAGATAAAGTGTAAAAACTCAAACTAAGACTTTCTGATATTCTTTGATAGAAAATACTTCAGTAAATATTCACTCTAAAGAAACAAAAATGTGTTTCAATGAAGAAAAATGTCTGATACTTAAAAGAGTCACGTCATTTCAATCATCTGTGCTCATATATCCTTATTACACTTAACAACTTGCTTAATTGCAACGTCCATCTTCATAGCATCGTTGGTCATTTCCTGGACACAGAACAGATCCCTTGATTAACACCCACCAAGGAAATCTAAGACGGTTATCTTTGGAAGATCAGTTGAGCTTTTAAGAAGCATGTCGATGCCTAAGGACCTGTGACAAATGGTAGCCAAGGAGCTGCTTGGATCTGAGGCGGGGGCTGTGATTGATGTGTGTGCTGTGTGAGTGGCAGAGAGGGATGAGATAGAGCTGTCATGGCCTTCCCCTCCACCATGTTGCCTTTGTCTGAAGCCATTTCTCTGGGGACTGTGCTGTCCTGTGAACAATATGGCAAAAGCTCTTTGGTGTGCAGGTTTTTGTTAGCCAGCCATTTGTAAGGGCCCATTTGGCTTGGTAAAAACCGGAGGCTGGCTGTTTGAGCTGATTTCATGGAGCTAAATGAGCCACCAAGATGGACTAAGATTTTATGGAGCCTCTTGTGCCTTTTTTGAATTTCCATTAAATTCATTTGTTTGAACTCATTTTAGCTGGTTATAAACCAGATTAAAATGACTCTATGTGTGCAAATGTATGAATTTATGTATTATGACAAATGTTAACATAAATCTGTTATGAAAGAAAGGTCCGTTATGTAATAACTTCATACAATTCAGGGTGCTAGTTTACTGGGTTTTTCTTTTCACTTTTCTAGTTATGTAAAAAGTTTTTCAAAGTAAGTTCAGCATGCCATATATCAAAGAAACCTAAAACGCTGTTACCAATTCAAAATCAAACTACGCCAGAAGCCACAATTCATTTTTTGCTTTTAAAAGGATGAGATAAAGGTTAGCAATATGGTCTCAAAGAAAACAACACAACTGGAACAAAATTCCCCAAAAGTTAGATTTAGTTAAAGGATTTTTAATTTCCACATCAATCACATTACTACTCACTACAATGAAAATTGGCGCAACACTTTATAAGAGTCACAATAACATTTAGGACCTCCTGCAACAACTTTGCAGACGTATTTCTAGTTTGTAAAGTCAACAACTGCTATAGGTTAGGTGCCATGTAGAAACCCATTTTTTCTCCTATAATCAGTACCAAGATTTACTGTAATTTATATGTCAGTCTAAAACAGCATAGAGGTTTGATCAAATACACTTGTTTCACAGGCAGGAGTATACATATTCACACAAGGATTAGAGAAATCAGCAAAGACATAATCCTGGCCAAAGCTTTCAAAACTCCACTCAAATTTGTCATATTTTTCCAGCTGCTATCACAAGGGATGATATTAGGTGTACAAATGAATTGCTTATGTCAGTTATACCTGAAACTCCAATTCCCAAGAGTGACTGTTACCTTTACCTGCCACAGGCTTCCTGCTGGGCTGCAGGCAGCCAATCAGCTACAGCATGATGTTTGATTGACATCAGAGAACTGAAAGATCCTGGGGTAATTCTGAGGAAATGGTCCAACAGATTATTATAGAGCTTTTTTCAGATATACTTTTTATTAAAGCAAGCAGGCAAGTCTGTTTGGATCCATCTTGTCTCTGTGTGACTGTGTGCAGCGCCTGGTTGGTGGGGGGATTAATTGGTGCGACCCTGCATGCATGAGTGCGATCTAATTTACCTCCATCAGCTACTACACAATGGTAAAGGTCCCTTAACAGGCAGTGGTGAAATACATCTGAAGGTCTCATTTTTGCTCAGTCTTTGGTCTGGTTTGAACAAACTGCTCCTCACAATCATCACAGAGGCCAGAGGCACATCCCACCATCTGACCAAAATCGAACACTTTCTTCATTCCATTTTAAATGTCACTGGCCGAAAGACAACATGGCTGAGTATTTGCTCCTCCGTGCTCCAGATCCATACCATTAGCATAAATGTAGAATCAATTATTTCAGCCCTGATGGAGCTTATTATGCAGAGACAATACAGGCAGAAGGAAGGAGTCATAATTACAAGATGACCTATGCCGCCTTTCCACCATCACCAGTGTAACTGCAGCATGTTGGTATTTCAAGGGTGAGTCGGTAATTACCTGATAAGAACTGCTGGAATTCCTAGAGAGCAAACTGGACCACTTTAAATGTAGCACTCTCACACTGCAACATGGACAGGATGGGTATATCATGTCAGTGGAAGACAAAATAGTTTCTTTACTCATGTCAATGTTTGATACTCCTTATGAAACATTTCTCCATTTATCGGGTAAAAGTTTCTCAGTCAAATTTTTAATTGTGTTCAGGTAATTCTGAGATAGGTCAGCTATGGGCTGATGTATTTGAGATAATTAGGGTCAAGAACTAACATCTCTGATTTGGGTGTGATGTTTGACATAATTTTATCATTCTCAACTTTTGTGAAGCAGTGAACACAAGTGTAAGGCAAGAGTGGAATGCCAAGATGTGCAAGAAACTGGAAAAATTGGGAAATTGTTTTAGCGTCACTGATGTTTGGACACATCTCCACATTGCAGGGTTCATGTTGCACCTTCTAAAAAAAAACATCACAGTTCGGACGGAACTGACCAAGCAGGTCCATGGGAGACCAAGATTGTTTATGCATAAAGCCACATGGAGCCCACATTTTGCCTAACTAAGATTCAGATTAATTTTGATGACTGCTAGAGTATGTTCTCAATCACTAATGTTAGAAATAACTTCAAGTTTTCATATACTGAGTACCCCTGATACAGCTGCTTTCTCAGACTGTCTGAGACGCTCTGTAGAGCTCCTGCTCCTGCCCCTTTAAGGCTCCTTTTCCCATATGCTCTGATTGTTAACAGGTCATCTCTGTGGTAATTGGTCAGTTCATCGCTGCTGTATGCCATGTTGTCAACAGCTCTGCATTTGATCAATGTCTCTGCTCTGAACTTGGCTTGGTAAAGTGATTAAATGAGCTTAAAGTGATGCCAAACCAATAGTAAGATGGTACACTGGTCCATTCAAGGGGGCCGAGCAGAGAATCTGTTTTGGGAAAGAAATGCAAAGAGGAGAAGAGGAAGACATCACGATGGACTCTTCATAGAACTTCTATGTCATGCTGAGGAGACATGTTACACAAATTGAAGAGCATGTCAAACTGAAAAGGAGATCATAGGCTCCTTAAATAAAACCTCCATGTTATCTGCATGCATCACATGGGGAGTAGCCACATGCCCGCAGACCCAAACAGTTTAACTTTACTTAAAACTAGAAGAAGAGATCACATTACTTCTGTATGAGCTTCTCTGCAGTGACTTCCCACAAAATCTAGAATAGAATTCAAGATTCTTCTTCTCATCTATAAAACTCTCAGTGGGCAGGCACCAACCATCTTAAAATAGTTGTAGTGTTGCACAACCCCTCTAGAACATTTTGCTCCTAAGATGTCCTGCTACCATTAGTCTCTCAAAGTAGTATGGGAGGTAGAGCCTTCAGTCATCAGGCACCTCTTCTTTGGAATAATTTACCAACCATGTTTTGGAGGCAGACACCCTCTCTACCTTTCAGGTTAGACTTAAAACCTTCCTTTTTTAAAGTTTTCAGTTATGGCTGACTCAGGCCTGGACCAGCTCATAGTGAAGCTGCAATAGACTCAGACGGATTTGGCACACTGAGCTCCTCCCTCTCAGTTTCTCGAGCACTCTCTCTCCATCCTGTTTCTCTATATTTCTTTTCCCCATTTTGTTTGCTCCTGTTGTCTCTGGTTCTCATCTTGCAGGAAGCGTGTGCTTGTCAACATGGACTGTCTGCTGCTGTGGACCTACCGAGCATCAGTAACTACAGTTAAAAATATTTGGCCTCTCCTTCGGTGTCATTCTATTATCATTACAATTTCTGATATTAACTTCAGAGAGATCATTTCATATTTTGATGGCACCTGTGATGGGATTCCAAGATATCTGAGTTTCCACTTAAATGTGACCTAAATTCACTGCTTACTACTGTGTACTCAAAATATATCAACAACTGAATGAGGATATCCAACATGGGAATGAAACTCCCACCACTGTCACTCCATAGTGCATGCATGACTCCTCAAAAGTGTCCTCTTTTACTTGCAACTGTCTTTTGAACATGACCTGACCATGACGAGCCACAAACAAAGAGCCATCAGTGTCATTGCCTGTCATTACCTTGTTTCCCCTTTTTGTTGCGTTGGACACCACAACAGTTGGATACAGTTGGAGTAAGATGAACAACTGTGGCTTGAGGAGGTCCTGTCAAAATCTAAACTGTATTGCAAACCCATCATCAGTGCCAAAAGTGAATACAGTTGAGCTGAGATGAGCTGATACCACACATGAAAAAGCACCAGGAGGTAGGTTGCATTAAGCCTACCATGGATTATGATGACATTATGACTTATGTTAAACAGGCAGAGCCAGAGCAGTGTAGTAACTTAAGAAGTCTTTTAAAGCCAGTCTACAGTATCCACCGTCATTCTGTTTCAAACTAATTTTAGATCAACCGACAGACAAGGATGTCAAGTTAAGGCAGAACTTAAGGCCATCTGACAAACATTAACACCAGTTTCTTAGTCACGTCAGCTATGCCCCTGCTATGCAAAGCAGAGTGTAAACAAATTTGCTTTACAACATATGGTGTGTATATGACTTGAAGTGCCCCTATCGCCAGCCTCAAGTGGACAGTTAAGGAACTGCAGTTTATGGTGCCTCAGCACTGGTTTCATTTGTCAACATGAGAGGTTGCTGCCTGGCATGGCTATTAATCAAATTAGTTGTGGTTTAAATTAACATGATTTTTTTCTTTTGAAAAGATAAACTCCATATACACTATTCGACTATCAAGTTTAAGAAAGGAAAATTATAATTTTCCACAAAAAGATACTTAATTACACCCCTAAAACATACTGTTCTCAAATAATTTATATTAACATTGTCCACCGTGTGAGCATCGACAGCAAAAAAGTTGACTATGAATCTGCTTTAGACATCAGTTTTAACTATAAACTCCTTGCATTGCTGCTTGCTTTATGATAATATCCAGTGCAGCTCTCTGTAAGCTAAAGTATACGATTCATACAGCTCTATCTCCTGAGGCAGAGAAGCTCTGATGTGCCAGCCACTCAGCAGCAAAAGCCCACAACCAGCCAGAGCACAGAATTGGGGGCTTACCACCTCCATGTCATGCCTGTCAGAATGAGAGAAGGGGTAACAGAGAGGCACATAGAGTGAGCAAGCGAGCGATATGTGTGATAGAGGAGAAGGAGGGGGAGGGGAAGAGGGTTGGTGGGATCAGCTTCAAGGTTTATTTCCAGCGTGTGGCTGCTGAATAAAAAGAGACCTCCGGCTCATAAAATCATCGCTGTTGGAAGCCAGAGGAAATGTCACGACGGTAATGTTAAAGAGCCACAAATGAGCCATTAACCCTTTTACTAAATCCGCCCCTTCCCTCATGTTTGAGCCGTGTTTTCTAACAGAGACCACCATGCAGAAAGATGAACTGCAATATCTGATGTAACTTTGAGAGACTTGTCGGAACCAAGCTGGTAAAAAAACATTGGTCTTCTTGCTGAATTACCACAGATAAGTTGCAAGATGTTATGAATTTTTAACAGCATCCTCTTTCAGGAGAGTATAAAGGCTCTTTCCCTACCCTTCTAATAATGTTGGCTATACCAGTGTTAGAGAAGCAGTGTGCTCGTATGTATCAATCAGAGCAGGGAATCAGTGTGAGATCAGACACTGCCTCGTCATCTCCACTCCGCCATCCCACAGCTTGCTTTGAAGGGCTGGGCTGCAGAGAATAATGAGGATGCAAGGTCATTTGGGATGACCACACACAGACACGTACACACACATGAAAGAACCACTGCTGATAGCGCTGCAGAAGGTCTAGAGCTGGAGGAGGAAGGAGGAGGAGAAAGTCGAAGGGAGTCACACAGAGAGGAGCTGTGGAGGTAGAGGAGAAAGAAAGTTTGAATGAAAAAGGCAGGCAGAGTCGATAAAACTTGCTGACTGGTATTTGTCATGAATTCAGACCTAAAACCCCATGTTCCCTGTGAAAGGATGGTAATTTGACAACCTAGCAGCCTTTTATTACTCTTACATGAAAGGTTAGACTCAGAGGCATGAAGCGAGCTGAATAACTGGTCATTTAATTTTTTTTTCAGAATAAAAAGATTACCGTGGCGCAGACTTAGGCTGGCTCCCAACTTGCCAATTTTATGCCAGATTTTGACCTGAGGTGCCCTTCTTAAAAATAAGGGGTGTGTGATCCAATCCATGGCTTGTGGCGATTGAACAGGGAAGAATAATCATCCAGGTGTTAATTACAAAGGCAATTCACCAACATTTGAGTTAACATCACCTTCTTTATTTTCACTCATTTTTTTTGTTTACTTGCTAAACACTACTTGTGCAAGGGAAAGAAAGTGGCAGTCAGGATACTACAGTATAATCTATGTTTAGACATGGACATTTTCAGTCAGGAAAAATACAGGACCACATTATTCACCCCAGCCAGTCAGAATATGAATGGTGTCAACTTAATAACCTGTCAATAATAAAAGTCTGTAAACTTTTGTGGTGTTCATGTAATTGGCTTAAAAACATATTTCAGAGCTGTAACAATTATTTTGAGAGAATTCAGTGTTGCTCTCATACAATATGTGATTGACATTATTCCACTGAATATTTAGACATTGTCGTACCTCATGTTGGCTGGGGCTTTTGTGGCTGTAACATGCTTACAGTGGACTAAAATAAGATGATGAAGTGCATTCCTCTCTTTTTTTTTAGATGTATTTTTTGGCATTTTGTGCCTTTACTGATAGGAGAGAGAAAGTGGATAGGCTTGTGAAAGGGGGTGATGAGAGAGTAGGGGAAGACACTCTGCAAACTCGTCACAGGCAGGATTCGAACCTGCACCGGCAGGACCATTTACAAAGGGTGCCTGGTTGCTAACCTCGTGGCCAAACCAGCACCCCAAGTACAGTCCAATTTAAAGTTAATTAGCTGTTTGATTTTTGTTCAGCAATTAAAAGTGCCACCCCTCTCTCTGAGCCAGAACCATTTGTGCCCCCTACAAAAATTTCCAAGACCCACCCTGAAATGCAGACCAGTCCAAAGTGTATCCTGTCTCTCACCCAATGAGAGTAAGAATTGCCTCCAGCTCCTATGATGACAAGATGAGTTTAGATTATCGGTGGGTGGAGGGGCAATATTCAAATAGAACTCATTGGTGTGTTGTGATACTTAAGAGCTCAAATGACAAAAAAATAACAGTGTTGAGAACTGACATTGGAAAAAAATGCTACTCTGAAATGCAATAAAAACACCTTCATGTTATTTTTACAAGCTGAGCTGATAAAGTCAAGGTACCAGAAGCTTGTCTGACTTATGGAAAGAAAAGTCAGACCAAGGGGGACATTGACACTGATGTATCTAATTTTCGACTCTGAGAATCTGACTTCTGCGATCAACAGGAAACACTCAAACTCAACAAGCTTTTAGGACAGGCTTTGCCAACAATGGCCATTCTCAAGCTAATCCCCTGAACGCTTGCACACATCTGTTAGAACAATTGTGAACCTTCTATGCATTTTATGATGAGATTTAAACTGAAAAAAAGTCTATTTCACAACAGTAAGATACCCCTAATTCTTACAACCTTAGCACCTGGGAGCACTGCTGTCAATGTATTAAAGACATGATGATCATTACAGTCCCAGATTTGCCGTTCATAAACAATGTTAATATATGTTAATATACACAAATCAGTGCCATCCACACCCTGTCCTTTTGTAGGAGAATGTGCAAAGTAAAGATGGACTCCTCTTTTCTTGATGGACATGAGGATGAATTTGACCCAATGAGAACCCTCCAGTATGTTGAAACTGAATTTATTTATTCTTGAACTTCTCCAGCCTCCTGAAATCCCTTTCAAATCATGCTACATTGCTGCCACCTTTTGAGACAGCTGGGAACAATTGTGTCTGACAGATGTCAAGGCATCCTGGCAGAGCAACACAAATCTGGGTCGGTTGGATTCAGGAAACAAAGCAGCCTGCCCGTCTTCTGAATCTAAACCACCACAAGAGGACAGTGTTGATGTATGGGCCCTGAAGGGTGTTTTTTTATAATCAATATTGATGTCTGCACCTCGAGTATAATTTCAGACTGCTTGAGTTTAACATAACACATTTTAGATGGATATGTAAGTGGGAATATGTTTTCATCATCATCTGTAAATTGAGTTATTAAATAGTTTAGAGGCCTCTTACTTTATCCTCTATCACAGAGTGGGTGTGTGTGTGTGTGGAATAAAGTGAAGGGGGGCTATATGGCTGGCTATTTCCCTCTCTAATAACCTCTGTTGAAATGAGAGTTTTGGGGATTGAGATAACAGCCGATTATCACTCTGTGTTATTGTGATAAGCACGCACAGAAAACTACACAGAGACACAGGGCAGAGCCAATTATGAATATGAAAACCTATTCATCGCATCAAGCCTTATTCTTTTCAGATTGTAACAGCCCAACACAATAGATATCCTCTGCTGATTCCCAAATGACTTCCTGTCATGTTGATATGGATACAGGTTCAGAAGAAGAAGTCCACAGATATGGTGAGTCATAAATATGGATGTTTAATCACTGAGCAAACACCATTAGGCGACACTGCATTATTCTCTCATTCCCCGCAAACACCCACTTATATTCATTCTCATTCAGGCCACATGGACTTTATGAGAGTGCAGAATCATCAATGAGGACACCCAGTCAATGGAAATGCAATGTACGGACAGAGATGTCTTTTTTAAAACTTCCTTACAGATGCTGACACCTTGTCTCTTTTCATTCCGGTCAAACAGATACAAATGTCAGGATAATCTGTTTCAAAGGTGTCATAATGGGGATGTGATGACTGATCATAATGAGCAACTACACTTTTCCCACATTTCCATAAATATCCCTATCATACTCTAAATCTTACCCCTTGAGAAGAAAGGAAAAATTGTAAGTGAAGATCAACTCTTGCTGGTGTTTACCGGCATTTTGGATCAAACATTAGAAATATTTAGGGATGCGAAAAATGTTTCAATGTACATGAAAATAATCAGCATTAAGCAACTGATTTTGATGTAGCTCTGACAACTCAGCTTGTAATGCAACTTGATGTTTTCTTATACACTGGAAAACATCCTTTATTTACAGGTTATCTTTGGCCAAAAACATAGCCAAACATAAACACTCGTTCTTTCTACATTCTATCTCTGCACTGCACTTGCAATATGAGCCAATGAGCTTTCAATACAGACATAACAGAGATAGGACTTCACACTGGAAGGTCTATATTAGGAAGCTATTGGTGCTGTTCAGATGAGGAGAGGGAGGCTTTGTTTTTTGTGCATGGAGGTACTCTGTCATGTAAATCACACCTAATGGAGCAAAAACACTCAAAAACATAACATGACCTCTCTAAGGGACACATGCCAAACAAAGTGCTTTTTGTTCCTATAGGCACCGGCACATACTCCTGCACCTGATCCAGGCCACTGTGTACTGAGTGCCCAGGACCCAGTGAGGGCAATCAGCCCGCGGGGAGGACTGTTGGTATCGTGGAGGGGTCAGCTCAAAGGATACCTGAAGAGTTGGAACATGGGGCTGGCACAGGCCTGAAATAAGGCTGTCAGAAGGCCTCATAGGTTGATGAGGTGAAGTGCCAAACCAGCATATGCTCCCATACCTGACATGACCTGACTGTTCCCTGCTCTCTCATCCCGTTCCAGTTCTGTCCATTGTTTCTGTAGTATTTAAGTTAAGGAAGAAAAGTCAGTAAAAAAAAAAATAAAGAAAAAAGTGAAGTGTTCAAAATTAACCTGTTACAACGAATAATCACCTCTATTCTGTTTAAAGGTCACAAGTTTTGCAAATTACACTTTTTAATGTCTATATACAAAAGGTCCTAGTCTGTCAACAAACTTTCTAATGCTTTTTACTAATGCAGAGTTAACCAGAATCAATAGTCATGATGAATTTACAATTACTTACTATACAGAAATTTTAAACAAACAAGCTTCTAAAGTAACTGACAATAACCCCTTTAAGATCCTAATCCTAATGTCTATCATATTCTTTTCTTAATTCACTGTCTTTATCTAATAGCCCTTCTGTTAAAATGTGTATAAGAACAACTGAAATAACCATATTTCCCCCTGGGGATAATCAAAGTATTTTCTGATTTCTGATCTGATTTGGAATGTTATTGACAATATGACAATAAAAAATGTGACTCTGGGGCGGACATTAGCTCAGTTGGTAGAGCGTCCGCCCCACGTACGGGGGCTGCCAACCCCCAGCAGCGGCTGTAGGTTCGAATCCCGGCCTCAGCCCTGTGCTGCATGTCATTCCCCCTCTCTTCACCCGCTTTCCTGTCATCTTCAGCTGTCCTATCAAATAAAGGCCATAAAAAGCCCCAAAAAATAACTTAAAAAAAAAAAATGGGACTCTGCTAGTGTCTGTTACATTGGCTGGCTTCGGTACCATATAATTTAGCTTCTAGCTAATTTACAGCATTGAACCAGGACCATGTTGGTTATACATGTTTTGCCCTTTGATGATGGAAGTGTCAAGGAAGCTTATCCAATTACAAACATTTAGTGAGACATAAACAACAAGTAAGAGTTGCTGCTGTACTGGTGTGACACATGACAACACTAGAAGATGTATTGGGTTCGGCCTGATGTATGTTTTTATTGCCTCCTCCAGCTTCAGATGTTTTCCTGGCGGGGAAAGATACAAAACATGCACCGAAACACAACAATCAAATGGCGGTATGCCACAAGCTAATTGGAATCTTTGATGGCTGCCTGGCAACAGTACAGTAATGCCAAGACTACAGTCTGGCACTGAAAGCCTCTTACAAAACAACATGCCTTTGTTTTTGTATTAATTAAACAGACCAGATTTCATGTTAATCACTGAACGTCAGATGTGCTGACAGGTGAATTTTGTTGTCTTTGGACTGAGTAATGGGAAGTTTTGTGTTCCTGTGTGCACTGATAACTGTAGTATTCTCCTGAAATGAAAGACCAGCTAAATATCTGTGTCTTAGATTCTGCAGATCCTTGAATTGCTCTTTTGGGCTTGGTCTCAAGAGATTAAATCCATCAATATACACCCACATTTAACAGAAAACACAAAATGTTAATTGCCAAGCACAAAAGGCAGATAACTATCAAACAAGAAAGAATTATTAACTCAGCTCATCTCCTTAATTTTTTTGATGCTTAAAAAAAGCTTCAGTGGGACACTGGTAATCTCGTCGTAATGTCAATGCACATGCAGATGTTGTCCCTCAGCTCTTTCCTGCATGTCATTCCCTTTTCTCTCTGCTTCAGTGTCTGGCTGTTGCTGTCTAATTCTAAAGGCAAAAACATCTTTACTTAAATCTTTCAAAGAATTTGGAAGATCGTACTGATGAAATGACAGGGGAAGGTATTAGGTGTCACATCAGTTAGTTTAACAAACTGAAATAAAACTATGTAGCCCTGAGTATCCCTGAGTGTCTCTTACAGTCAAAAACACATACAAACCCATGATTCATGTGGAAACCACACACATGGTTACAACAGCAAAGCTCTTGTCTCCCAAACATCATAGGCTAACCCACAGCATGCTAACTGCAGCAGGATAGCAACAACTTAACCTATCTTCCAGGCTAACGTTAGCACAAATGGAGGGAACTGAGGTTGCGCAAAGGACTGATTATATTCAGTCAACTGTTAAGCTTTTGTTGATGAACCCACAGGAACCCTTAATTAATGCCATACAGATAACAGCGATCAGGTTTCCCCAAAACATCACAAGCTAATGCCTAGTCACTGCAGTGGGACTATTCAGTCAACTGTTAAACTTAGCTTAACTAATGTAAGACTGTTCATACATTGAAGTTTATCCTTCAGACTTTCAACAAATAATGTGAACATTGACAAACATGTTGTGCAGTAACCTCTAGTCCACTTTAGTCTTAGCCTATATGTGAAGATATATGTGGGTGTTTACAGCCAACAACTGAGCAGTGACAGCTTCTGAGCTTAGACATGCTTAACACCGATCTCTCGCTAAGAATATAAACAACATGGCTGGGCTTCACAGCGGTATCTCTCCAGCTGGGGGATAGGCCTACTCAGGCTACTACACAGGTAGGTATGCAAATCAAAAATTATACTGTTACAAAACAGTATCCTTTATCCACAGACTCAACAGTTCACCGAATACCACAAGTTTACATTCATGCAGCCAGTTAAATACAAATTTTCTTGTCCACTATCACATTTTGTGGGCTAGAAGGAAGGTCAAATTGCCTTAAAAGTGCTTTTTGCTTAAAGCAGTGACACCCGGTGAACACATGGTGTTAACAGAGTGTGACCTATCTTGTTTAATTTAGAAGGTTATGATTTGTCATTCACATGTCATGATGCTATACTGCTTTGTGATTGGTTGTAGGTTGGGAGTGAGATAGACAGTTTGGACTGTGAGAAAAAAGAAATTTAGGTCCATGAGGCTGCCACAGGGGTTGACAACAGAAACAAGACAAAGGCATCAATGTTACTTTTGCCTACCAGCCCAGTCAGTAAACAGCTTTGGACTATTTAACCTCTAGCTGAGGAAAAGTCAAAACTTGTTTGTGGACTTTGTTGTTATGAATGCGATTTGCAGCAGCTAGCTGAGCTCTGACACCACAAGGGAAGAAAGGCGTTTTTCCTCCTCTGACGTACATACCTTCAGCTATCATCCTCTAACTACCACTTCAGCTTGGAGGTTTGCAGATAAGTTTGGAGTCTGTTGGAATAGTGAGATCAGCAGCCTGCTTGGCTCTGGGACACTGTGGGGAAAAATTCCCATCACCGAGGGCTGACCTTAGCCAGCCCACCTGCCATCAACTCAACATTAGCTTTTTATCGTCTGCAAGAGTCTCCTACAAGTTTGAGGTGCCTACTTGTTGTTTCTACCAGGACTGGCTTTTTCCTGTTTGGTCCACATCACTTTCTCACTATAATCAGGCCTTCAATAGGGGTTTTGTTCTGTTTCTGTCATTTTGGCTGGCAAACATTTTGCGTTTAAAGAAAGGTAAAGAACAAAAGAAAAAAGCAAAATTGAAATGTAAGTTTGAAAAAAGTGAAAAAAACAAGAATAATACACTCTACAGAGCAAGGCATACAATAATTCAGAAAAACAGAAATAAAGGCTTAACTAACTCACATAAGGGAATTAAATTTATGAACCGAGGAGAGCTACATGTGCAAGACCTGTGGTCTTAACATGATCACTTCTACCATAAAAAATATGACAGAGGAAGCCAAAATATTTAACCTAAAGCTTCAAGAGGGCCTAAAAATTCAAAATATGGTGTTTTCACACATGCAATCATGAGATTCCCAAAGACTTATAGGAGGTTTCCCTTGGACATGTCTTGTGTTACTTGTTAACCAGTTCCATACAGCGAAAAGTATATGTGCTACCTTTTAAAGGAACTGTGAGGAGAATCTATTACCGGCGACACAAAGACTCTGCTACCCATGAGCACGCTCGGCGACTGTCGTAATGCTGCGTTCCAGTAACCTCGGAACTGGGAGTGACATCATCTCCGACATATCGGCGTTCCAGTTGAAGTTGAACAGCCATAATAAGTTGAAGTTGAAAAACATGCCGATCTACCAGGCTATTGTTAGCTGTTGTTAGCACGCCTGTGTTGTTGTTCACAAATATCACATGAAGAATGTGATTATCACTATGGCAGCATTTTTGTAAATATAAGTCTAACAATGTTATGTACAGCTGATCTAAAGAGACACACCCCAGTCAGAAGTGCAAATAAATGGATTATTACAGGAGCTAAATAACTGTTGACACTGGGGGCATCCATCTTCGATTGTCAACTCGGGTCTGGCGAGGTTTCACCGAGTTCCCAGTAGGAAATTTAGACTTTGGGGGACGTTCCAGTTGCAGTTTCCTACTCGGAACTTGAACATTCCTACTTCTGACTACAACATGAACGCACCACAACACAACCAAAGTGTGTGCTTGTTGTGTTGTAGCCTGGACCTTCCTCCGAACTCTGCATTGATTTACAGCTTCTTTTTTCAACAACTTACAGGATGCAAAGCAACGAGGTAATGTATCTTTTTCTATTTACATAGTGGTAACAAGCAAGTTTTGAAAAACTTAGTATTGTAGTTTTGTAGCAGGCTATACATCGCTACTAACAGCCCGATGCTCTAAGACGTGTCCGAATAATATAAATTTGCTCTAGTTTTAATTGTCTTGTTCCCGAAGTTGAGTATCCAGGCCAGTCCAGTCCAGCCCTGTCCTGTCCGAGCCGACCAAGAAGCTAAGGAATAGCATTTATAGATAACCTATTTTGATGCTATAAAACACATCTTAAAGTGTGTATTTCGATCAGGCATATATCTAAAAGTGAGACTTTTTTGCAATTACTTAGAAACTCCTCACAGTCCCTTTAATGATCAGTTTTCCACATAAAAAAATAAAGATCATTTGTTTGTTTGGATCAGTTCTAACTGATTATCCATCCATCAATTGTTTGTACCACTATTCCTTCTGGGATTGCAGGGAGCTGTAGACTATTTCCAGCTGACATTGGGCGAGAGGTTGGTGCACCTTTAACCAGGTGCCAGTGCAATCAGGGTCAGATAGGGAAGGACAATGCTCACACTCATACTTAAGGGTAGTTTGGAGTCACAAATCAACCTAATGAGCAAGATTTTTGGTCTGTGAGAGGGAGCTGGAGAGAATCCATGCATGCACAAGAAGAGCATGCAAACCTCAAACACAAAGGCCCTGCCTGGTCCAGGGATCAAATCAGCGATCCTCTTGCTGTGAGGCACTCATACTACCTGCTGAGCCACTGTGCCACCCAGTAGTTCACTTGTTTGCAGGTTCTTGCTTTCCTGCAGATGCATTTTGAGTTATTGTACAGGTTTCTGAAGCCTTCCTCTTGAGAAACAAAAGCCTTTTGTTGTGATTCAATAAGCTGTAAGTGCTTTTCAAACTTAGCAATATAAAACTAAATGCATGCAGGGAAAAATAAGCAAAGGAAGCAGAAATGGGAAAAAAGATTACACATAGCTAAGTTTCACCTGTAACCTGATGTTTTATATTAATTTACAATGTGTACACAAACAGGCTGGGGGTCTTCTTTGAGAAAAAAAGATGAAGGACAAGGAGAAAAATAGCTTTTTCAGTTTTGTCTCACTAAATACAATTTCAGAAACCTTTCAGGATTAAATAATGTGTCAAAGTACAATGAACCCAAGCATGGAGTAAAGATGGAAGTTTATACTATTAAGCAGGTAGTGGGTGTTCCTAGATCTCATTGGTTCATGCCAGTTTTGAGCTGATGACACTGCTGGACATCCTCTAAATTTGAGAAGTAAGCATGATAGGCTATGTTTTTTGTCTGCTGCACCGAGTTTCCCTTTTACTACAGTGACAGTTTTGGAAAAATATGTTACAATATTATGAGGGCTGTGCAATATTTTGAAGAAATAAAATTAAAATGTGTATTTTGGTGTGTTTACTTGAGCTGTTTTTTTTTTGTAATTGTAGATAATCATATGAAAGGCACTGCAAATACTGATTTTGCTGTTTTGTGCATTGTACTTTCATGGGGCTTTATGAAAGTTCTTCAACAAGAATAAATAAAGGTTTACACAAGTCAACCTCCGTGCTGTTTTCATTGGTGCCAAGGGCTGCTTTCCACCTGCAACATTTCTATTGACAGACAAGTGACTTTCCCAACTACCAATGCAGGAAAAAAAAAAAATCATTACACACCTCGACCCAGGGCAGCATCACCTTAATGTCTATTGAAAATTAATTTGATAATAGAAGCAGTGTAGTGGTGCAACAGGTTAGTGCACCTGCTTCACAGCAAGAAGACTGCCAATTAGACTGACTGTGTGCAGTGTCTTTCTGTGTGGATTTTACATTTTCTTCCATGTGCATCAGTGGGTTTTCTCCAGGGTACTCTGGCTTCCTCCAAACCAAAAATATGCTTGTCAGTTAAACTGGTGACTCTAAAGTCCAGTTTACAGGACAGCATTTTCACCAGAAATGGAAAGGTTTTTCCCTTTGCGTTTCAAAACCGATTGCGCTTCCAAATGGGGAGACCCGAGAATGAATGAAAACGCTGTAGTGTGCATGCCAGTCCAGCAGATGGCAATGTAGGTTTCTGGTTTTGTGACCCATCATTAGTCAAAGAAGAAGAACTTTTAAAACAACAATGGCATGTGGATGCACAGAGACACGAGAGTTTGTTGTCTGGACCACAAATCTGTCTGGATAGTTTTGTCTGGATAACAAATTGAGCACAGCAAACAGCACACATGTCGATCGGTAGATAGCTGAAGCTGTTGTTCCTGGTATGAGTGCGCAGCCTTCATATGAAAGAGTACTGCGCATGCGGGGACGTCAGCGTTTCATCCTGAAATGCTGAATCCAGTCTACATGGAGTTGGACACCAATACTTTTTCAAAACTCTCCACTCTGGACCATGGTGTCAAAAGGTTGCAGATTCAGGCACTCCAGGCACCGTTCTCATGTAGATGGGGGAGTGAAAACATAATGAAAACTCTCCATATTCTGGGGGATTTGTTTCCATGTAAACAGAGCCTAAATTGCCCTTAGTTGCAATTGTGAGCATGAATGGTTGTTTGTGTGTGTGTGTGTGTGTGTCCCTGTGATCATCTGGTGACTTTCAGGGAATGCCTGGCTTCTTGCCCAAAGTCAACTGTGAAATGCCCCTGCTGCCTGTGACCTCGAAAGGCAAAAGCAGTATAGATGATGAATGGATGGATAAAGTTTGAAATACTCAAGGTATAATCAATCAATATCCTTTATTTAACCAGGTCAAAAAACTCGTTGAGATTTAAAACCTCTTTTTCAAGAGTGACCTGGCACGAAACAGAAAATAAAAGATTATGGTCTCAGATACACACACTACAGAAAAACAGCACAGGGATTATATGATTACACATTTCAATCACAAGAACTAATTCAGCTCATTTCTATGTCTTTTATAACTGACTTAAATTCCCCTGGGGTTACAATATGTGACAATTTCAAGTCCCTCTGCACATCATTCCAGGCAGATGGGGCAGAAAACTTAAAAGCCATTTGGTCCATTTCAGTTGTAAAATAATGTAAACTACACAAGAAAATGTTCACCAGATGCCAGACTTAAGTATCAGTCCTGGAAAAGTGCTAAATCACTCAGTAAAAACTTCAAATTAGTACTTGAGTATGAAAAAGGGAAATTTTACTCAATTTGGACATGGCTGGATTCTTTATGCTGTGCACATACAAGACGGTTCAAGCTACAAGTTACTGTTTGGCTTTCCTTCTTTTTCTCTCTCATACACTCTCACTAATGCAGGTCCTGAGATGAGATGAGATGTCACAACTTGGCAGATATCTATATATGATGAATATGTTACACTGTTGACCTTAAACCTTGCTGTAATTTCCATATACCTCTGCTCAAGCTCTCATATTCTTTTTGCTCCATCTAAGACAAGGTCCTCATTAACTGATGCTGATTTCTTAAACCTCCCCAGTATACAGGAGGTGTGTGTGTCTGTACGCACAATGGAGAATGTGTAATATCGGTGTTGGATTGTTTAGGAAGTCCTGGGGATAATTTATCATAAGTAATGTTTTTTCATGTAATGCTGCTCATATATTTAAGATCTAATTTAAGACATCTTGATTTGATATCTTAGTTTTTGTTTCTTTAATAACACCATCAAGAGAAACAATGTAATTAACATAGCCTCTGGAACTGGATTCAAACATAATGAAGCACTGATGATCTTTGTTTGGAGAGCGTTAGTCTCATCCCTAGTTAGGCTCTCCCTAGAGAACAATTAAAGATAAAACTTTGTCCATGCCTCCGCGCTTGTGGGAGTAGAAGTCTGGAGACTTTCATCTTACAAAGCAGCACTGGCTCTACACCATGATAGGGCATAAAAACTAAATCCCAAATGGGTCCCTTGTTCACTCATTCACAAGATGCCTTATATCAACCGGTCTCAACCTTTGAGTCTGGACTCCCTGTGGACTCCCAAGACAAATTTGATGGGTCACAAAACCAGAGAACAGAACTGAGGGGGAGAAAAAAGCCTGTTTAGTTTGGAGATGTTTTGTTTGTTGTTTATTTTCTTGTGAGTGCCAAGTATTTGAACTCCTTGAGGCTTCTGAAATTGTTCAAATAAATTAGTGTGAGAGCTGTGTTTACTCTTTCACTGAGCTACTTGAGAATATAAAGGTAGGGGTGAATGCTACCCTGTATATCAAACCAATGTCCACCTTTCAATGGGCAGTAGAGGAAGGTACTGACTCACTAATTGGGGTTTTATTTTTGCTTTTCCTCTGCTCCTTCTGGCTTGAACTTATAAGCATCATTAGGGATATTGTGATGAATATACATGAATCTTAAAATACATTTTTATTGTACCGTCACTGCAGAAAAAGATATTGAGGTTCACAGTTCTGTAGGATCTGCAAAAACAATCTAACTATAGAAAAAACATTGGTAGTTTTACTCTCCCTAAGGTTTTGTTAACACGTTGAGTGTCATGTTAATTTTGTGCAAACACAGGTAAAACAATAAATATACATTTGACAAACATAACGGTAACTTCAAATGTATCTCAACCAAAAAAATGCTTATTTAGTAAATAATGTGTCTCAACAGCCCATGGTTGTGCATGTGTGTGCCTTGTTTGTCTCTCTGTGTAAGCCCTGTGGTTGGATGGGGTTCACTCCAGGGAGTTCAGAGCTCATTGTGAGCAAGCAAGCCAAGGAGTTGTCTGAGTAGGTTGCCTAGTTAAAAGAAATGCACATTTAATAACAACTTAAGTTTGTTGTTCTTAGCTCTGTGATTACAGGGACAGATTGGTATTACCATTAGTAAATGCATGACATATGCAAAGTTTTATCATTGTTCTTTTTTTTTTTAACATACTCAACAGTAAGAAGGTCAATAGTGATTAGCTTAAAAGGGTACCTATTGCCCCTCCTGTAGCTGAAGTGGACATACCTCAGTTAGTAAAATTGACTTTCCCCTAGTTAAATTGCATAATCAACCTTTTGTCATTCCTTAATTGAACATTGCATTCAAAGTTGCTGAACTCTTCCTTCATCTAGTTTATGAGTTGACCAGAAGCTGAAACATGTTTTTTGAGCCTTTCCATCTCATGCCAGCCTTGTCACCATGTGGGCAAAGATTGACTGTCCTGTCCACTCAGGGACACTGTCTGCAGAGGCACAAAAGCAGGATTTTGCTGCAAGAGTACAAATGAAGGCCAACAAACACAACTTCAAACCAGAGAAATGATTTGTCTGGTCTAAACTTCTTCATAGACCTAACAACCAAACTAACTTGGACTTTATGTTTAATTGAAACAAGACAAACTTCTGAAATGGCTGCACAGATCATCAAAGGAGGGACTTGGACAGAAGAGGAAGCAGTGTGCTTAGGGCAGTTGTCTTATTCTGAGAGACTGGTGCTACAATTTTTCATTTACTGAATAAATAGTCTCACAATGCGGCTTTACGTGATATTCTCATGTGGCTATATAGGTTTATTTTATAACGTCAGCGTGCATTTTTTCTCAATCCATGTGAGTTTTGATGGAGACCAGTGATTTATCAAATATATGTTGAGCCACAAAGCCTATAATTCATAGTATACCATTGTATTGACTTTTGTGTGTATCTTTGCACTCCCACTGAGTGTGTATTTCTGTGTTACTGCCTGACTCACTTTTGCGCATGTGTCTATGAGGTTTCATTTATGCTGACAATTGTGTGCGTGTCTGCGTGTTTGTGTGTGTTTGGTGTATGTGTGTGTAGCAGATAGGACTGTCAACTTGGCCTGAGCCCATGAAGCCACATCCAAACATTCACAACTGTTGCCACCATCCTCTGTGACACCACTGACACACTTTCCCTCTGAAATAAACACTGATAATTAATTCAGATTTCATCACGAGCTAACTTCATATCATGTTGATCATATGTGGGAAGAGCAGGAAGCTATGAATGTTAGCAAGCGTTGCGTCCTCACATCTCTGTCTCATTACAATACCTTTGATGAGTTCATCACGTCAGGGTTGGCTAATGAGTTTGAAAGGCGAGTGTCTGCTTTGCTCAGGGCTTGCTGACAGCAATAAAAGCTGGCGAGCCCTCTGCGCTGGTGCTTTAGATGTGGAGTGGCCTTGTCAGAGGGTTTGACAGCTCTGCGGGGTAGAAAGAACCACATCGTACACTCTTTGTTATGGTCTAATCAATCTGAGGGTGATCAATAATTCAGTTTCAGTCATTTCATCTGGTCTGATGGCTCTTTTTAACCCTGCTTCTCTTTTGTCCTGTGTGTTTGGATGAAATTTTTATGTGTATATCTGTCTCCTTATGCCTGCACCTGCTCTTTGATCTATTTTTTTTTCCTTCTTCTGTTCATCTTGTGTCATATCATACTGCTGGTTGTTTTGCATGAAAAAAATATTTAGTGCAAAATATCCTCAATACCCCGCATTATTGTATATTACATAGTTTGACTTGGAATTATGCTTTTGTGATGTATACAGTTGGCTAGACAATTAAGATAAGGAGAAAGGCTGGGATGGTTTAAGTGGTAGTGTGCTTCATAGAACTCATATAGGAAAGTGATGAACATGAGACAAAATAACCTTGGCTTTGACTTCGTAATCAGTTCAGTGTCATGTCAGAGATCACGGTGTCATAAGAAAAAAATCTTATGACACTGTGTTCATGATAAAGGGATGAACAGTAGGTCCAAGGATGTAAAACCTTTTGCCTCCAAAAAAGAACCAGTTTTTCCTTGTTTTGTTGTTGACATTTGTACAAAATTGAATAAAATCCCATAAAGCATTAAGAGAGATATTTCATTTACAAGCAAAGAGTGAACAAACGATTTTACAAACTTGACCTTAACCTATGACCAAAATCTAATGATTTAAATCAACTAACTCCTTGGACTGGAAGTCTCCAAGGACTCTAATTGTGAATTTTAATGACTCCAGGTTTGGCTGTAACAGCATAATATGCACAATAGCCAAAGAGGGTTAGCAGACAAGCATTTAGAGCTCACAAACATGACTACACATAACACATCACCTTCCTATCAGCCAGGCTATCCCTGATTTTCTTTTCATATGTATTGCTTTTGCTTTACATAAATCAATAGACAATGAAATCCACTTTAACTTTTTTCTTTGAAGGTCTATGTCCTGCAAAATCATTTTTCTTTGCTTTTGATGTTGTTAGAATGGACTATGCCAATCTCTAAGTTCACAGAGAAATGTGTAATGCCTCTTTAAATACAATTTCCCTTAAAATGCTGTTTTTTATTATAAACAGCCTCTACTTAAATGTTGTTTTTTACTTCTCACAGACAGATGTCATGACTGACTGAAAGTCCACGTGTGGTCTGTATCATTCCTCCCTCAATGTCCTTCCATTAGGCATCCAATGGGCAGTCAGTCAGCACAGCGCTCTCCATCACAGACTTCGCCTGCCTCCCCAGTTTGAGTGTTTCCAAGGGGAGGGAAAAAGAACTGCATCTGATCCTCTGCAGAGCTGAAATCCTTAATGCTTTAAACTTAACGTAGATCAAATTCCTTACGTAATAGATCGTGAAGGCAAGACATAAACGATGAAACACAACAGGGCATAGGAACTTAAACAAAATATGATCCAACTGTAAGTTGAACTTTGGTACCTTAACTGTTGACCCTCCTTCATGAGTTCTTATAAAATCTTGTGTCTTTGTTCTGTAGAATCTCCACTGAGAAACTGTCACTAAAAACAATGGATTTTCTCCCATGTCCTCGCTCAACCATCTCGCATTAGGGTCTGCAGGATTATTATGTTAAAAATAATTGAAAAGTGTCCTTACATTTGTGGTATCCCACAGTTTTAAAATTGCTGAAGATCTGAAAAAGTGTGTGCGTTCTATCTGCAGCAACAATTCATGCATGCATCAAATGTTAATTTGGGAGCTGAAGGTCCTGGTAATCTGCTCTCATCTTTTATACATATGGCACCAAAACCACTCATGCCTTGTATTATGCCTAACTAATGTAAGATCATGTTTTCACACAATCACAAATTTAGTATTGTGTTCCCATAAGGGCATTAACATTTCAGACTGAGATTGTTAAATAAAGCAGGTCATTTGCATGATTTTTTTTTTACTCTAGGATAGTTTGAAACACCGAGTGTATGTGACTTTTTGTGCCTCCACAGCCATCATCAAGGGGACACTTGAGGACAGCCTGTTGTTTCATTCTTTGAGGAATAAACAGGAGACTAGTGAGTTTAAGTCCCGGCTTGCCCATGTTTGGTGTGGTTGCTAGAAAGTTCGGCAATAAGTGAAGACATTGCAGTCTAAAGGTGCTTTCACATGTGAACAGCAACCTGGGCGACCACTCTCCATTAAAAGTCAGTAAACAGTCATGATGGGATGGGGTCAACCCTCCCATGATGGAATGGACACGATCTGGGTGACTTGATTAAGCGACTGGGTTGTTTTGGATTCAGGACCAGGTCGCATCGCTTGGTGGCCAAAGTTGAAAAATTTGAGCTGTTCAAGCAACATTATACAGAGCCCCTAAAGGGACACCAGTAGAAAAAAATAAATTAAAACTATCTTGCCCCTAAAGGAATATTGGTAGAAGAACAAAAAATAATGAGTATTTGGTGAAACTATCTGGTGCGCACAAGTGGCTCTGTAACATTGTGTGTCGCTGTACTGCAACAGCAAATTAGCGTTGGGTTGTGTTGGTGTGTGACGACATCCACACAACTGTTTTCCTGTTTTTACTCTGGATCTCATTAGAGTGACAATTTATGTCCATGTGGCAACATTAGTTAATGAGTACATTAGTCATGCCCTATTCAATAGAAGTGGTGGTTCTCTGTGGTCCTGCCCTTCCTCATTTGCATCAGCTGCAGTGAGGGGTTGTGATGTCACTGAGTGATGTAACAGTGACATAATGAGCTGTTTATAGACAGGTGATGTGACTGGGTGAGTGTTGTGATCTGTCACCAAGTTGAGTTCAGTGTGAAAACACCTTAACTACTCAGGTATCATTTGTCTGTGGGCATCACTCTGACATTTTATCATAAGTGTATGAGGCATGCCAAAGGAAAAATAATAAAAATCCCCAAAAATCTCCTCTTTAGGAACCTATATACTTGCTGATATTCAATATCACACACGGGGTTGTATCCAAACCTAAAATCTATATTGAAAGAACTATAACTAATATCTTATTGACCATTTTCACTACATTATTATCCACCCAAAGATTTGAGATCTTCAATGGTGATCTGAAAAGCGTAAAGGACGCCAGTCATGAAAAGGAGGTTAAACTTAGCCCACAGAGGTGATGAGGTCACTTTAACACATTCAATCTGGGGCACTTGATTGCAGTAAACCAAGCAGTCCCCATGGAAATAATCTAGGATTATCCTGTTGCAATGCTTATCTCCCACATCTCTGAAATGGATTTCCCAAAGACATCAACAAGCACATGGCTGCAGACTGCACACACTGCACAGCCTGTCATCTGTGATGCCATTTTTGTCCATATGTGAGAGTGAGATCTCAGAGGGCTGGTTCGTGCCAGTAACCACCCCTGATGATTTTCATCCTGTCTTTCATGTCCAGAGGCAATGGGCAAGGGCGCTGCGCCCGCCACCGTGGCCTATCATTATGTCCATGTGTGAGGCCTCAGTAGGCTTGTCTGCCAAAGGGCACACACTATGGACAGTGGGTATCTTAATCACAAAGCTAAAAACAAATCCAACTTCAGCCAATTTCCCTCAGACACCGGACCATGCCAGAAGCTGCCAGACTGTGCTTTTGTTGCCAGGCAGAACTCTGAGAGTGCCACATTTTACTGCTATGTTTTCACAACATGGGGTCTTCCTCCTTCTACTATGATTCTGGTCAGACAGACTTTATCTAACAATAAATATCTTGAATGCTATTTTGAATTCTTAATTTTCCTAATAACCCATTTATTTGTGACTACTCGTCTTATGTATTTGTTTTGATGGCTTTAAAGATAACACATTTCATGGCGTTTGCATACCTGCTGTCTAGACCCATTAAAAAGGGAGAAAACACAGTTTTTTAATATATAATAATGTCAGCAGTGACTGGGAGTCAGTCAAATTTTAGACATATCACATGTGTTTCACTGCAATGTTTAAATCAGGGGTTGGCAACCTTAGAGTTTGATTACATTGGGAAAATACATAATGTTTTAAATATGTTATTTTTTGCCTATAAAACATTTCAATAAAGGTGCTGACCCATGACCTAAATCTACTAAGAACTACAACCTACATTGTGTTCCTATTTTTACATGACTCTTTTTTTTTTATGTCAAACACATTTATATCTTGAAAAAAAAATAGTTTCTATCTGGCAGTCACCCATACACCCTGCAGGTCTTGTTCGACAGAAAGGGGAATAAAACTAAGTATATGTATGTACAGTATATATATTTATATAGCCTATTGTTTTTGTTCTGCTTGGTACCAGTCTGCAGCCTTGTGGCTAAAAAAAACCCTGCTAGGTGCTATGTGGAGCTGCAACCTGGTATTAACACAAACACAGAAGATAAATCAGGCTGCAGACATTTACAGGTAGAGAAGATGCACCACATCATTTTGAGGGTCTTTGCAACAATCCACAACCTCTAGAAGGTATATCTCTCAGAAAGAAATCCACCATTTGTGTTTCACAGATGAATTCCACATGTTGAGGCAGGGAAGCTGTTTAAAAGTATGAAAAACTGTACAGCTCATGCTGCAAGCTACAATCAGTCTGATAGACAACAAACACTAGGTACAATTAATCAATTTTTGGTTGTTGTCTGTGAATGCAACTCATGAGTGCAGTTTTTCTAAAGAGTCAGAGGGTGAATCCCAATTCTACGCCTTGGCCCTTGTCTTACCCCTTACCCCTTGGTTTTTCGCGTTCACGTCCAGTGAAGTGGTGCCCCAATACTCTGTAGGGTTTAGGGGAAGGGCTAAGACCATGGACTACACACCCCTTGAAACGAAGACAGACCGAGACCTCACTTGAAACCAAGGGGTAAGAGAATTTCCTATAATACACCGCCCGCCGACACAAAGCAGAACAGAGACCAAAGGAAGCACTAAATAATAATTATTTTGTCATCAAGTAAATATTAATTATGTGTTGAATTTTTGGTTGTATTTTTAAATTTCTCATAATAATGAGATAGCTTTCGCAGCCGTGGCTACAGCTATTATCTGCTCACATCAAAGCCAGCAAGCGGCCCTGGGTGATAACGTGGCGGGAATAGAGTGGCATCTAGTTTCTCAGGAGTGAGTTTTCACCTCTTC
Organism: Scarus forsteni; assembly: GCA_036419115.1. Classification (NCBI taxonomy): domain Eukaryota; kingdom Metazoa; phylum Chordata; class Actinopteri; order Labriformes; family Labridae; genus Scarus; species Scarus forsteni. Next base: position 25,861,555 of record JAZDUH010000136.1, on the reverse strand, counting down.
CCCTTGGCACTGAAAACAGAGTGCTAAGACAAAGGGGTAGGGGAAGGGATAAGACGAAGGGGACAGGCTAAGGGGTAGAATTGGGATTCACCCTTAAGCTCAAAGCAAGCAAGCAGTGGTGGTGGACAAAGGTTTGCAGAACTGACAGCTCCTACATGTTTGTCATTATTTTGAGAGAGCCCCCTGAAAGAAATTACATTCCCTTAGTTTTAACCTTTCCTTGTTCCAAACACAAAGGTTTGAGCCCCAAAGTATGACAGTGACAAGGCAATTTAATAAACTTCTTACCTGACTAAATCTTCCATCAATACCTGCATGTGTGCCTCCTACCTTTTAAAGTACATTTTTTGTATCAGTGAATTACAGTGAAGCACTAAGAGGTTATTAAGGTTAAGAAGCTAAAAGAAGAAATAAGGATTTGATGAAACAGTGCAGTGGGGCGTTAAGTGAGAAGCTGCTGCTGCTGCTTGAGGGATCTTTTACCTCACACAGTCTGTGATTTACATGAGAAAATATGATCACCCTGAGCTCTGTGAAAAATCATTTTTAGTTTATGCCAGCAAAAAGACTCCAGAGATTTCAATAACCACTGGAAATATTTGCAATATTACACTGGCCAACTCTTTAGAAAGGAGAACGAAACCATTGTTGCTTTTACAATGAAAAGAGAATCAAGCAGATACAAAGCGAGATAGACACACAAAGCCCTCTAAAGCCTGAAAATATGAGAAATATGAGACCAAAGGGTTTCAACCAGGAGTCTAATAGTGCCGAAAAAGTCTGTCTGTCTGAAATATAACAATGCCCTGCAATATATTAAACAATTAATAAAAATGCATTTATAGAAATTGATTTTCAAGATTCATTGTGGTACTTCGAAGTTAGATGAGCAGATGCAAAATCCTGCTCTTAGCTTTTTATTTGTTTATCAGATTCAAATATGTTTTAATTATTTTGTGGTGATTAGATCAGGATTACTACTGGTGTGGGGCATGGTCTGAACCATCAAATATTCCACGCACATGTCCTTCAGTGTGTCCAGATGATTCTTGAGAACACAGCATTTTAAGAACCAAAAAGTTTCTCTTCAAACTTTGTACAAATATCCACTCTGACACAAGGATTGATTCTCAGGCTAAGGTGGTTGGTAGTGGAATTATATGTTCATCTTTGGCTCATGAGTAGGATTTCTTTATACTTCACATGTCTCTTCTACAAAGCATAATTAACCTGTCAGATTTTGGGGGTCCCAGGTTGAGGTTGTGGGGCCTCATGCTCATCCTTTGCTTGTGAACAGGATCCTACTGATGCAATGTTTTTAAAACACCTTGAAGATTGCTCTTTGAACTTTTTATTAAGATAAAACAATTCAACTAAAATAACTATACAAAACTAAAAAGTAAACTTCTACTTTGACTCTGGGATAGGGGTGGGCACCATGCAGTCCTTTTATTCCATCAATGTGGCCCAACAGTCAATTTGGGATATATATTGAAACTGAAATAACATGTATATTATTTCAGTTCCAACAATTTTTCTTCGAGGATAATGATCAAGGTCATTGCATCTCATCTTCATCCTCTCTTGAACACAATGTAGTAAACTGTAGTATTTGAAAATTTTTAAAACTTTTCCTCAAAGTGTGGATGAATTTCTTTAAAACTCTGCTGAAATATCAATTCTGACTAAAAAAGGTTTTTCGATTCTTGGATCAGAGGCTAAATCTCATATGCTTCATGTTCATCCTTTGCTTGTAAAGGTGCGTACACTCCGGACGCTACTTGTACTACCTCAGCAATCACTCTCCATGCAAAGTTGATGTAAATCCGCAATGGGGCGGGGCTAACCCTCCCGCGATGGGACAGCCGCTTTTCACACTACCACATAGCTTGTTGCGAGATGTGAAAGTAAATAAAAGTTGATCAATCAGTGAGTGTGCATGTGTGACGGTACCCTAGACAGACAGTTATTCATCCGGACTACAGAGGACTACATGTCCATGTGGGAAACATTAGTCAGTAAGGACATTAGTTCCACCTAGATGGACCGCGGGAAACTCACAGATAATGCTGCTGCAGGGCATCAGCTGCAGTGTTTTGTGGTTGATAAGTGAATGAAAAGGATACAGCTGGAATAATGTCTGCTTATTCATCCTATTATATGACATATGATATGATCGCGGTGAAACTCGAGCGCACGAGACGTCACCGAGGGACGGCCGACGGCAGCTTTGACCAAAATGAGGTATTTATGGACAAGTGACACTACATCAGTGGGCGACGCGATTTTGGTAGCTGGGTTGCTTGGGGTGTGAACACTGCATAAATGTGTTATTTTAGGAAGGAAGGAATTGTTGACTTTGCAATAAGGTTCCCTCTGATTGCAAAACAAATTAATTTAGATTTTGAAGGTTGCAGCTTAAGATTGCTGTGTCTCATTTTTGTCCCTGGCTTGTGAAAGCAACATCAGACTTAGTGTAAATGAGTCTCTTATGAAGTCATTAGACCCTGAGGTCAAGGTCTTTGGACCTTCTGTTTACCTCTTTTATTGATTTCATTGTCTCAGGGACATTAGAGGAAATTTCCTGAAATGTGACACAAGGTTCTACTCCAAGTTAGAGAAGTGAACATAATAAGACAAGCTAATAATGAACATAATCAAGTGTAAAGGTCCAATGCCAAAAGTTATTGGGTCTAATAATCAGTTCCTGATTCTAAAATTTTTCAACAATAAAAAAACTTGACTTTCAATGTAAATTCAATGTCTGGCACTTATACACCTTACTGAGTTATAAAACTGCAAGGTTGTAAATTCAGTTATCATTTTAATTATTTTGGTAGCATTCCACGAAGTTTAGGGAGGATATATTTTTTATCTGCTTGTAGATATTAAGATTGTACAACACATGGCCAGCAGAATTGTAGCTCAGGTTAAAATGTTTGATTGATATTGGATTGTTTGATGCTGAATTTGGTTATTTGAGATGAACAGAATACTGCTGTAAGGTTTGGGGGTATGCCACTTGTGTGACTAGCTGCTTTTCCTGCACACTCCAAAACCTGCTGAGTCAATTTGATTAAAACAGCTTGAATCAAGATGATACATGTACCTTAAACACACGCACATACACATTAGCCTGAGTATTGCAAATCTGAACCATGTCTATATTCTATGTTGAATGAATTTCTATGTACAGATTAATACACTGGAGTACTCATATCCCCAAGGGGTACTCAAAGTGATGATGGGGGTACATTTTGAAGCTGGCATATATTAAGACTGTCCCTTTTCCTCAAAATCAAACTCGGTTTTCAAACATACATGCATATAACCAAAAAATATTGAGTTATTTTGCCTTCCCGTCAGTACTAAGAGACAGAGACTCTCTTATCGGTGCCTTCAGTTATGACCCTACTGAAAAAAAACATCATCACACGGGACACACACACACACACCACACACACACACACACACACACACACACACACACACAACACACATCCATGTCTTTGAGTTTGCCATTAACAGTGTAGAGCTCAAACATTTACCATACAGTGCTCCTCAGATTATTCAGTTTTGTGATTGTCCGCTCTGAGTGGCAACATTTTGTTTACTGAGAGAGCCCTCCATTGAATCAAACTGTCCACTGCTCCAGGCACCCTGATGTGCTGCTACACTTAATGTTTTACATTCAAAGATTGATTTACTCTTTACTCCCCACTACAGATATTTATAGCCATGCTCAAACCGTTGTTTTAATATCAAAAATAAGGTGACAGCCCTAGCGTGTATGCTTAGAAATGGAACAAAAATGCTGGCAGTTAAATCAATTTTGTGAGAAATAATATACATATATATGTATATATATATATACATATATATATATCTATATCTATATCTAAATATATGTATATATCTATATATATCTATATCTATATCTATCTATCTATATATATATATATATATCTATACATATATATATAAAAATATAAATATATATATATAAATATATATATACATATATATATATATAGAGAGAGAGATATAGATATAGATATAGATATAGATATAGATATAGATATATATGTATATATGTATATGTATATATGTATATGTATATATGTATATATGTATATATACTCAGTGTGAACTTGATGCTGAAAACACGTCCCAAAAAAGCTGGGACAGGTGCAACAAAATACTAGGAAAGTTGCGGAATTCTCAAAAACAGCTGTTAATTGAAAACAGGGTGTGATTTATCCACTCAATTTTACCACAGAGCGTCAAGATTAGGTGTGGACACAGTAAAATCAAAAGATTGGTAGAATCTGATGAAATCGCAATGGCGTGTAAGCAGCAAGGCCGAAAACAGACAATGAATGCCTGTTACCTCCAATTTCTCAGGCAGCATGGCATTAAAAATCAACATCATTCTATATATTATCATATGGGCTCAGGAATCCTTTGGAAAATTCTTGTCAGTTAACACAGTTGGTCATGAAGCGCAAAATATGACAATGGTGTCCCTGGACTAGAGCTACTCAAGTCACACATCAGGCAAGAATGGGAAAGAATTCCCCCTACAAAGCTTCTCAATTCAAAAGGGAACAAGTATTTGTTAAAAGAAACAAAACATTTGATCAGTTTTAACATTAAAATATTGTATTCGCCATCAATCCAAGTGATAATAGATAAAAAAAAAAGGATTTGAAAATCATTGTATTCTGTTTGTATTTACTTTTTACACAATGTATTTACTTCATTGGAATATGTTTTTTACAATTCAGAAAAAATGAAAAAAGAAAAATAAGAAAATGAAATTTTGAGAAATGAGAACTGACTTGAGGAATAAATGTGTTGCATGAGATAACTAATTTTCTTGTTCTTGTTTAAAGGAGAAAATTGTAGAAGACAAAATAACCGCCATATTCCTCTGTGAATCCAACATTGTGATTCTGATTGTGTTAGAGTTCAGTGCATTGTTACATTTAGCTTATTCGAAATCCTCAAACGCAAGTTGACTGAACAACTTGAATAAAAGAGACCAGTGACCAGTGGGAACAGATGGACGAGGTCCAGAGGGGGCCCTGATGAACTCTGGCAGTGTCTCTGTCCTTCTCCGAGTTGTCTCGTCCTGGGAGTTGCATGGTGTTTATTAGCCTGTGTCACTGGCTCCATGAAGAGAACAGAGTCCTCTCTGTGGATGTAAGTCTGCTGCATTGGCTACTGTGGTAGATGTCTGACCTGAATTGGGTCCGCCAGAGTAATTGGTGGTTATGGCTACTTCTCACGAGCCCGTTTGGGATGGTTCTTTAGAATCACACAGAGAGAACCAGGCCTCTCTGCCTGACACAGATGAGCTTTGGAGCCCAGCCCAGGTTGTGGATGATGTAGGTTAGCCACAGGCCAACGTCAAGCAGCTTTTGCTCCAAATTCCCTCCTTCTGTGTTTTCCATTTTTCCCTCCCTCCCTCCACTCCGGCACTCTCCTCCCTCCAAGTCTCCTAGGCATGCTGCACCTGTCCCTGTACCAAAAATACCTGGGGATGCCAGCAACCCTGCAATCTGTCACCTCCAGGGCCTCTCTGACACTTTTAATCAGAAAGTGATAGGATCAGTACTATAGATGATATTTACCCCCTTAGCCAACGCTCTCGCCATACTCAAGGCTCACCTCAGAGAGTGATTTGTCGGGATCTATGTTGTGAGAGTACAGCACACTGGTTTTGGAGTGCAGTAACACAACCAGGAGCTGTGTTTCCATCTGAAAGCTTTTTTGTCTTTGCACAGTTGGTGAGGGAGACACACAGCTTTGTGGCTACTGAGGCAGAGACACATCAAAGAATACATGTGATGTGAGTCCAATTATTGGAGTATGGGGATTAAAAGCCAATATGTAAAACACACTTTGCACTTTCCCACCCTTTCATGCTTTCTTAGTCTCACACCGAGGGGGATAATGATTTCTCCAAAGTAAAGCAGGCAAAGCAAAACAACAAACACAGTATCTTATAGCATTTAATAGAGTATGTTTCTTGTTTTTCAAACTACAGCTATGTATGTGAAAGACATAGCTGTAAAAGTATCTGTATTTGAATCATCTATTACAGTCAGTGCATGCAGTGACATTACAACTATTGTTTTTCAAAGTCTTGAGAAACATCATTGTCCATGTAAAATCCAAAACTAAACAAATAGCAAGACCAAATCTTATACAGCTGTCAAAGGTAATTCTGTTACATAAGCAGCACCCACGTCCTAACAACATTAGCCTACAGAGCTCACAGGTCAAACGAAGTACTTGTAAATATTATAATAATGTTAGATAATTAGAAGTTGTTGATATATTTCAGTGACAGGAAATGAGATAGTCACTTTATTATGAATGAATAAATCTGTATTGACATAAGTGGCATTTATACTTTTGGTTAGTTTGAAATCTATGAAACACTCTTACTAACATGGAAGATGACCATAAGCACTACAGGCGACAGGATAGTGTCAGCCAAGTTTGGTTAAAAAAAAAAAAAAAAAAAAAAAGATCAGTTGACAGGAATTAATGCCTGTAAGCACCGATACCTACCGACAATCACCTGTGGATTAACCTCATGTTTACTCATCCAATCATCTGCTGCTCCTGCTCCTCCAGGTAGCTACTCAGTCTCCAAAACTTGTCTTCATTACATCAAGTCCTAAATATCCCTCTAGTGTGTATATCTTGCTGAAATTCACGCTGATAACAGCATGTCAGTTCATCAGCTAAGCTAAACAAACTAAGCATTGCTCCAATAAAATACGCATTGTGTTAAGTGATGCATTTGAGGTCCAGTCTGAAGCACTGTGATACATTACGAACATGTGTTTGAATGTAAGTTTCAGAGATGGACATTTAGATTTTGACTAAAACTGGATTACAGAAAGTTGACTGGGAGTCAAATGTCTTTCTCTGGCAATATTAAGTAATTACATCAATTACATCATGTTTATGAGGTAACATTTTTAAATGTGTTGCCTTTTATCTATTAGCTCTATTTTGTCTTTTGAACTGAATAATGGTTTTAGTAAGTTTAATAGCTTTTTTCATTCACATAATAAAAACAAGTGATAAAAAGAGCCTTTTTATTATGTGAAACAGATGTCCTTCACAGTAAGATACTTGCTGCATTGCTCCTTGAGGTCTTTTTGTTTTGGTTTGTGAAGAAAACATTTGAGTAACTGGTTAAAAAGAACAGGGAATATGATTGGTTTTGTCATGGGCCGATCTCACAAACAGGTGATCATTGGTTGGTTTCAGGCAAGAAAAGCTGGATCGGTGTCTTAGGGCGTTTTCACATTAGGTCCACTTGTTTCAAACCGTGCCACGGCGCGGTTCGCCATGGGTTTGTCCCCCTCCCTCTCCCCCGCTGGCTTGCATTCACACTGGCAATATTGAACCATGCCCGGACCCACTTGTGTATTTACTCAGTTTGAAACAGCAGGGGGCGATATGAACGTAACTGGTGACAAAACCTGCTACGGAGGAGAACAAAGAAGAGACTACCATGGCAACCATTTCCTACACTGAACGACCAATGTTTACGTTTCGCTCTCTTCTACATTTTCCTTCAAATGTGTTTTTTTATTGTGTTTGAGACGGCATCAGCGACCTTCTGGACCCTCGTAAATCATTGTAATCCTCAACCAGAATAAACAAATCGACAAATCGAGTAAGCAAAAGATTCAACCGCGGGATTAACAGGAAGTAATGCATCAAAAATAGATTGGTTCGGACCACTTTGTTTCACACCAGTGAAACCGCACCAAATGTCGGGAGATGGAGCGGATCAAGACCACCCCTTCATGGAGGTCTCGGACCGGCTGATTTGGTGCGCACCAAAGGGCGGTGGTTGCATTCACATTGACACTAACGCACCAAAACCTGGGCCAAAACTTCTTTGGTGCGCACTAAATGTGGTTGGTGTGAAAACGCCCTTTGCACTTCATGATGAAGAAGAATTAAAATCCTGAAAATAGGACGTGTGGCTTTGGCATGACAGTTACAATATGATGTCCCTATCTAAAGGCAAAAACTTTACTACTTGTTCAGATGGACCAGTGAAGTACATTCTGTACACAATGAAGTATCCATCTGACATGACAGGGTGATTATCACTGCTGTCAGTTAAAAATAACTGAGAAAACCCAGTAAGATCCACCATGAGATGTTCCTTTTTTCTATTGAACTGAATTTGGATTTAGCTATGACCCAAAAACTGAGGGGGAGACCAAACCAAGCCCTCTGTGAATCCATAAATCCCCCAGCACAAACAAATAATCAAAGTTTAATGGCAAATCATGAGTCAAAACCTCACATACTTCATCTATGTTTGCCAAAACCTTTTTACATGTTTCTTTCAGAGGTGCAAGCAAGGCAATTTTCTTCGGCCACCACTTGAAAACACTCCTTCTTATCATGGCATGCTGTTGATCCAGAGAAAAAAAGAGGGATCTCTTGACAAAGGTATGGAAAACAAATCCCAAAAGAACATTTTATGCCTCAGTGATGCTAATGGATAATTAATGCAGACTGAAGAGGAAAAAAACATCCTATATAGTCATATTCAGGACCCTGCTGAGAAGCTCATGCACAGGCAGATGTTTCCCTTAGGCAGAAAGAAGATTTTGCTCCCCCTCCACTGTCTTATCATGGACAATAGGAGGCTAAATTATAAAATCATCCTTGGATCTGTGAGAGGAACAGTGTGCACATTCATTAGTGCAGCTGTGGGCTGTTGAGGGAGACAGGTGAACAGGGCAAGTAATCAAATAAGAAGTTCAAAAATCCACCAACCCCACCAGAGAGATAAGCAGCGCTCCTTGGTCGAACTTAGCTGCTGTATAATTAAGGGTTATGGAGTGTCTCTCATTTCCCTATTTTCTATTGCTCTTTGTCAGAAGCAGCCTACATAGTGTGGCGAGGCTGTGTCCCATTTCCCAGATAAAAAGTGCCTGGGTAAGGGAATGGCTGCCATCCCTCTATGGTTGAATAATGGTGTGATGCCCTTGCTGCACAGCCCCTTGGGGATTATGTTTCAACAGTAACCTGCCAGAGTAAAGGTTGTGGCAGTAATTAAAACCAAATATTTAAGAGTTGGCCGGCAGTCCGATGCTGAATTTTCAGCTCAATGTGGGCCAAGCCTGAGGACCTTGATGCCTGCCCATGGCTTCATGTGCCCCACAGAGAAAGTCAAACAGATTGAGTCAGCTCGACTGTGGGCGAACTCACTGAGCTGTGAGGCTGCATGCCTGCTGGGACCTCTTGTTACAGAGCTGGATTCTTTTCTGGATGTTTACTAAGGAGAAGAATTGGATGCTTTTTTGACAGCTCCAAGCACTGGGCATGTTCAGCGCGCTGAGTTAAAAACATTTTTAAATTCAGCGTAAGAGCCCTCTGCTTTAAACAGACTCTCAAAGGGACAGCAGGGGGATTTTACCAAGCATCTCTTGATATGCTGTCTAAAAAAACTTGTTGCCATCATCCAAAGTTAAAAGCAAGAAACAACTTTTAACACAGAAGCCACAAATGGTGAAGTGACAGCAGTTTGTAAAGCGACTGCATGTTTAATGCAGCATGTGGCTGTTTTTCTCACACTCATGACTCATTCACAGCAGAAAAGACCGATCCAGGTCAGCATGTGCAGATACATGCATCACTGTGTTCACATGTGTTCACACTTATATGAGCTTATTGACTGTGTGTAGAGGGGGAATGCCAGATAAACATGTTTATGATGGATGGTGAGTTGATGATGAAATCTTAGCTGTACTGTGACTCAAATCAACACCAGCATATTTGGGTCAATCTAGGCCGGGCTTTTAGGTCCGTATTGTGCAAAATAGACTTTTCATTGTTTTAAAAAAAATTTTTTTCATGACTGTTCTGCAAGATTAAAAAAACCCCCTCTCTTCCCTTGTTTTATATCAGGGAATATAACATCTCACTTCGACAAGAGACACTCCTTGGCTAATTTTTGGTTTAGCCCTCCCTCAAGGCTTCAATGGGAAAACATGTGTAGGTATGTATGGTTAGTCAATGTAAACATTAGAGCATGGCAATTTAAAGCACAAGTTTCTTAGAAGGGGTGTGGTCAGACAGCTCTCAGTGCCATATGCACTAAAACACACAGTTCCAAACTGGGCAGAAACAGAAGGGTTTCTTGGCATGACAAATTCCAATATCTGATGGGTTTTATTGAGCAAGAAACTTACAATTATTGTCTGAGACCCGTAAAAACTTTTAAAATAAAATAAATGGACCTTTCAAGGGAGCTCATGGTGAAAAATATGCTTTATTACACACAGACATTTGGAAATACTGTGCATCAATCAACACAAAATGTTGAACACTCTTGTGCTCAATGGGTCCTGAATAGGGATAGGAATCAAAAATCAATTCCATCTGAGAATCGATGACAAATAGCTTAAAGAACTGATATCATCAGTCTTTTCATTTAACAATTCCCTTATCAATTCCCTCCACAAGTGTCTGTCTCGCAATTTGAGGATGTCATGCTCTTATCACAGATAGTCAGGCCAAAGGAGGTCAAAGAAGCAACCATGGCAGACAGGAGAAAGAAGCAAGCAATGATATGGCACAATTAAACAAAATAGTGATGCCAACTTCACCAATTTCTGTATGATTAAAACAAAAAAAAGGTGTAAACACCAATGTACTGAAACAATTTTCTTTGTAGAATAGCATCAATATCAGGAGAGCCATGTCTTTGGATCTGTAGACCCAAACCTCTGTGGACTGCCTTTTGTTGCCAAGAAAATCTGTAGGAATCATAAATGGAGTCAATAAAGAATTGGATCAATAAGCAGAATTAATAATGACATAAGTATCAATACATCTTATGATTTCCCATCCCTAGTCCTAAACCTCCAGGACTGTCAGCTTGGGCAAAATCCTGCTTCAATCATGTAGTCTGACCCTTGCATAAGCTAAAAGGCTTCCTGCTGTCAAAATAAGGTCAAAACCCCTCGCTAAGAAGGGAAATGGATGAGCTGCGAAGAAATGATTGCAACTAAGCAACAATGAGCACAAATTAACCTAAGGTTGTAGGGGTTGAACAGTGATTGATGTGATCTTGATATTTTTGTCATATGATGTCTTAGTTTTGTCCTTGAATCTGTTTTCTGTGTAATGCCATTACCTTGCCCAGTTGTCCTCCATATCCCTCCCAGTGCTGACAGTCTGAAATATACTTAAAATAATAATGATAATAATGTTATTTAGAGAAAATATAGCATGAAACTTTGAATAGCTTTAGGGACATACCAATCCAAGTCTTGTGGTCCCTTTTGGTTTGAATTGGTCTTTTGATTCGCTCACCTCACCATCAAAAATAATGCAGAAACTGAAATCACAGGAAGCCTGCCAACTCAACGCCCTGGCACTCTTCTCCTGGAGGCAGTTAGTGGGCAGGCAGATAACATCCTTTGAGGATCATCACTTTCTCTTCGCTATTTCTTCTAGAAGCTTCCCTGCAGGCAAAAACTTAAGACTGTAAGATTTGAAAGTGTCTTTTTTCATGATTTGCACACTCTGCATCCACACATCTCAAGGGATTAAGAATAAGAGCCATAGTGAACCAGTTTTAAACCAGTTTGTTGCACATTTCTTTTTAAATATATCTCACTTTGTACTGATAGTTCACGAGCCACAATAAAACATTACTATGATGCGTTAATGAAGATCTTAAGGGTGGATGTCATCATTGCATATGTTGTATGAAGAATAATCAGAGGCGGTCTGAAGCTGCAGAGCTTTTGTGGGGAAGTGTACAGTCCGGGTGCATTTGTTGATAATGAAAAACAATTACAGCTCCTTTGTTGTTGATCCGGCTTTTGAACCCCTTGTCTGAAATCCATACATACATGGAGGCTGGAAGTTCAAACACAATGGATGTGCATGCACCCAGTTCAGAATTAATGTAAACAGCCACAATTATATGGTTTGATTTTCCACAATTGACTTTTTTCATGTTAACAGGCCACATTTTCTGTTTGATCATTCTTTGAGGCACAGCTACAGCTAGTCTTTTGTTCAAGATCAACCCTTATTAAGGCATTTTCTAGGTAATGTTACAATTTGTGAGCTAATGCTCTTCATCTGTCAAAAATTCTGAGCTTTTGCTTCAGCTCCTAGTTGGCTGAGACAAAACACTCAATCAACAAATCAAAGCCTGACCATTTTGGCCTTCATTTTCTCCTAACATCTAATTACAGCTGTCTTGGTCGTCATAACTCTTGAATCCTTACACTTTGCAATGGATGCCTTCAGGGCAGTTTGGGTTATTCAAAATGCCTGTGGCTCTCCATTTCAGATGTTTTTTCCTCTACTCAACAGCAAAACTGCTCTCTCGAGTCATCATAGTGTTTGCCAGAGCAACCAAATGGCTCTTTTTTGTTTTCACTGAGCTCTTGTTTCTACAGCTATACAAGCATCAGTTAGGAGAACACAAAGCTTCTGTGTTGATTTAGGTGCCCCTGTGGACAAGCAGTACTTCTTCTGTATTTGCTAACATGATCATGTATACATGCCTAAAGAGTTACAAAACTCCTACATCACTTTTCAAGCTGAACCAATATAAATCACTAGTAAGTGGTGCTCTTTTCAGCTGAAAACTTAGAGATCTTTAAACAACAACTAAAAAACTCATTTGTTCAGTCTGGCTTTAGTTAGAAAGTTAATAATTCTCTTGACTATTGGCTATGAGCCATCGAAGATGGCACTGGACTCTATTGAAATAACTAGTTAACCAATAGACCAGACAGGAGCCCTGACAAAGAGAGAGAATAGTGGCTCTCTGTATGTAAAAACAGATTATTTGACATGAGCATTGATGAACACAATAGCAGCCAAACTTGAATACATAAGCCCTGGTTCAGGAGAAATACGACCTCTTAGATTTCAGGCCATTTTATAACCAGTCAAAAACTCACAACAGCAGCCACATCCTCATCCCACTGCAGGCTTATTTTATCTTGACTTTTATGTGACATAGTATTTATTTGCCATTTTCAGCTGGGAGATGTTTTCATCGTTTTATTTTGCTCTCATTTTTGCATCATCTTTAATACATCAAAGTCTGTACCAACGGTTACAGGTAACTCTAAATTGCACCAGATGGAACAAACTGTAACTTAAACCACTGTCATTTAAAAACAAATGAGAGAAATTTAGAAATATAGATCCTAGACCTGTTTTCTTGTTAGACCAAATTCTAACAAGCTTGTGACCCAGAAACAAGCAATTGAGCAGCGACCAGTGAAACAACTGCCACCTTATGAAGTTTGTGTTCATCAGTGTTTCCCACAGATAAACAGTACAAGACATGTACAGTATATAGATATCTATTATGCATTGATAAATTCCATCAGCATGATACATAACACTAAACATTTATCAGCAGCAAAAGAGCTGTACTGCAATAGGGAGGATAACACCACAGGATGCCTCTCTCTGTGTTCCTCTGCCTGAGCATGTGTCTGTTAGCAGAGCCCTCAGGCGACAGCAGAACAAACAGGTTTGAGAGCGCAGACCAACTACTAATCGATAGTGGATAGCATCTTCCTCTCACATGGGTGAGAAATAAAAATAAATGAGACATTATTAGATTCCCCCAAGGCTAAGTCATTGCCTTCATATATAGGAACGGTGCCCACATGAGGTCTAAGTCACCGTGACTTTTCACCTTGAATCACCAAAATCTATTGACCCTGTCCCTGAGTTCAAGAGGACATCTATGTCAAACCTGAAGGTATTTCATGGAGGTGTACAGTGACTGGATAGAAAACTGGCAGAAATGCATTTTCTGGTTGAAAAAAAGAAATATGAAGTCTTGATTTACAGCAGCAACAGTTATTAAATATCGAAATGACCTTTGACCACGAGTCTAATCAGTTCATCCTTGAATCCAAAGCACCTCAGGATTAAATTTAAAGAGTTTTGCTCCAGGCAGTCCTGTGATACGATACACATACGGTAAGAGTAGGACAGAAGGACAGATGGACAGAGAGACAACCTGAAAACAGCAAGAAAGTATATTATTTAGGAAATGCATTGTTAAACAGCAGCAGAATAGGAAAAAAACTCAAGCACATATGCAGAGCAGCATATTTTAGACTAGTCTTATGTTGTTTTCTGGCATTATTAACATAAAATCTGGGTCAGTGTCATGAATATGGGCTTGTTAATTGGTTTGACATTAGGTCCCTGAAAGTCGATCCAGGCCTAAAAAACAAGATGTATGGCTGTTCCACAGGGACAGCAGCAAATAAAAACAACTTATTTGCTGCAGTTTGAGATGAATCAAGGGACACTGGAGTATAAAAAAGCACAAAACAAGTGTGCTTTCAAACAGCAAACAGAGCAAAAGGCAGTCTTTTTTATTATTTTTAGCTATTATGTCTCCTTTTAATACTTTGTAAGTAAAAATGCCAATTTTGAGGAACTGATTGTTTCGGCGTTGGAGTGACATGTTAAATGAAAAACCTTTTTGTATTATCACAGAATACACACCATTCGTGCTTGATTAAAAAGCTGGATTTACTAGTTTTGCTTTATTTGTAGTCAAAGCTGTTAGGAAGATCTTCTCAGAAATGAATCATTTTAGACCTGTAATTTTTTTCTTTTTTGATGTCAGCAGACTTTACCCTGAGACCACAGAAGAAGAAAAAAACTCAGAGTGGCTTAAATGTTAATTTTAAAGATTCATTATCAATTAATATTCAAAAATGTCCTTTACAACATTTCCCACTCTGTTACAAATGACAGCTAAAGGCCTTTCTGTGGCCCCTCAGTAAGAAGTTCATTTCCAGGACCAGATTATTCACAACAGCAACAAAATGTAAGCCAAAGGTTTCTGAGTGGTTGTTGGTACTGTGACTTGCAAAGTTTGTGGTTGTGGTAAGTTAGAAAGCATAAATGGTGTCCAAAAAAATATTGGCTGGAGAAGTAAGCCAACTGGTAATTTCAGTTCTCTGTTCTCATTCTTGTTATCTTCAAACATCCAAATGATGCACTTTCTTATTTCAGTCAAAGAAGTCAGTGTGCTTGTGATTTGCAGATGTGACAAGATTTTAACACTTATGCAAAACAAGCAGATTCCTCTTCTAAAAAGTGTAGAGTGGTGGGAAACTCAAATTAGTCTGTAATATTTTTGGTTAATTATTTTGCAGATAAAATTGTGTAGTAATGAGTGGTCTAAAATTACTTCTTTGCGGTGGCAAGTAACTTTTAGACCAATTTTCAGTCATTATTGGCTTTTATCATGCACCATCAACCTCCGGCAATGGCCAAACAACACTTTAGAAAATATTTATTTATAATATACTGATATGTTTACTGCATATTGCATATCATTGAAAGCTAGCACCTTAGCAGGTTTTTTCTGTATCATCTTGTTTAAACTTCATTCTTTTGATTGTCAGTATTTCAGATGGTTTATAGTACAGCTGTTTATATCAATACTCTTCACACTCAGTGGCGATTGCTCTAAGACTGCAAGGGAAGCTCAGCTTCCCCTAAAATGTCCCCCAAAAGTGGTATGTTCTGCTGTGCGTACATTTCATTGACTAAATATGCGCTAGAATACCTTCATCTTTTGTTCAAAATCAGCTACTTATCACAGGTAACTGGAGCGACTTCCTTCTCATTCATCCCCGCAGCGTCTTGGCGCTTTAACACAGTCGGACGCTGAGCATCTCCTGGCATCAACAGGAAACACTAGAGTGGGTTGTTCCACTGTGGAAACTGGACGGTCATTGGATAAACGCTGGGCTTTGTCCTGCCCATCGGACGCTCAGCGTCTCTGGGAGTCAATGAGGCAGTGGGCTGGCCTGGACGCTCAGCTTCTGCATGATGATTGGATAATCTGTCTGAGGCCGAATCCCTTTTTGATTGACAGTGAAATGAGCCAATCAGCGATCTTGAAGTATCGTCCTTTACTGCAGCATCTTCTAAGTTTTACATTCAGTTGTTCTGGACTGATCCAGAGGCTTTATCGATCTCCAGTGACTATCTTTCTTAAAAACGACTAGCGTTGTGTTTGAAGACTCTCTCCTGCCACTTTTCTTTTCACCAACGAGTAGATGCGGATCTTCTCTCCCTTTCACTCACACTCACAGCCAGTCAATAGTCTCACGTAGCTGCTCCAGCTGCTAGCAAGCTGCACATCATGGCAGTGTGAATGTTGTAGACCAGATTTTGGCGAAGCCATTTGATAGTTTTCCGTACAAAGAGAAAATTAGAGTCAAACAGCAGGACAGATGAACTCCTAATATTGATTTAGTGCAAAAGGTGGGGAAAAGTATCAGGTCTTTTCAGCATTCCTGGTATGACGAGGTGAGCTGGCTCATTGGAAGTGCTGTCACAAAATGTGTTGTCTGGTCAAAAGTGGGTTTTGGAGAATAAAATCCCTGGAAAAGACACCAAACAGGGTCACAGATCATTTACATAAATAAACAAAATGACGTAGGCCGGAAAAAAAATGAGCTTCCCCTCCTTGACTGACCAGCAGCCGCCACTGTTCACACTATATGGTAAAACTTTTATGGCATCAACATCCTGTACAGCAAAGTAACAAGTCTGACTCAACCCACTGTGTACAGTGAAAAAATGTTGCCTTCAACAGGTGAAAAGACCAAATATACTGTATGTTTTAATACATCAACGACCAGTTGGACCAGTTCTAGTGTTTTGAGGTAGGGTCAAATCAGGAGCCCAATGGCTTGTGTTGAACCAAATGCAACAGAATTTCTTTGTTCTGTGTTCTCAGATTTTGAATGACAAGAAAGACATCTTGAATCTTAAGATCTCAAAAAAGGCCAACATGTATCTGTTATCAATACAAATGGTGATAACTAAAGTATAAAGGTCTCTGCCTAAAACCCAAGTGCAAAATGGACTTTTTGCAACATTTTTTTTTTTCCTAGTACAACCCACTGGAAATAGTTAAGTAAACCAATTTGGGTCCCAACTCACTATTTGAGTACTATTGTACTAAAGAAGGGATCCCAAACTTTTGTCCAGCAACTGCTCAAGAAGCAATTGCAGGTACGGGGGGCCCTCACTTCGTGTGTCTTACAACTTTTAGTGTGTTTAACATGTCTCCTTCACTATGTCTATGCACAAGACAAAAAAAGTCCAAGACACTGGCATTTCTTCCCCTCCCTATGTTTACAGCACCAGTTTTTAAAACAGCTCCCAGTGAGACATTTTCCACCTGTTTTACACCAGTTCAAGTCTATTGGTTTGAGCTAGCCAGCTCAGTGTAAAGTACTGGATGGAGAGTGCTGAACTATGCTAAACTGATAAATCCCCACAAAGCTTACTGGTTAACCAGAGCACCCAGGACCCACATAGGGAAAGGCATCTTCAAGTGGCCTGAGTTAAAATAGTAAAGTTGATAATATCACATACTCATGACATATTAGACACAATGACAATAAAGGGGATCAGAGGTACTCAATCTGTGAATTTTTTTTTTTTTTTACATCATCAATGGTGAACATGCTAAGTCATTTCAATCAAATGTATAAGCCCATGGTAAAACACAAAAGTAGCTCTCTAAAAAGAAGCAAACCCTATTAATATTATCATACAAAAACACATTTATAGAATCTTAATTTATATACAAAAATAAGCAGGTTCAGGACCCTCTACTTTGGGAATTTGTTTCAAAGCACAGATCAGAGTGGCAACACTCATGCAGTATATCAGACACATTGGGTTTCACTTTAAATATTGCATTATTTGTTTTTAGTTTTGTCTGTGAGTGATCGTGAAGCCACAGTTCATCCAGTCCCCCAGCAGAATTCACAGCAACATACTGCATGCAAATGAAGCCAAAGTTTTATTGTTAATTGCTAACTCTGTTTATGTTGATTATTTCCTCTCTCACTGAACAGATAACAGCTATCTTCTATGAGAAAAATAATAAGGGTCGTGAGTTGTGGGTGGGTTTGGGGAGGGGAGGCAAAGAAAAGAAAGATAGAATGCCCACTGTCTCGTGGATGCAAAGCCATGCCGAGTCTGAACAACACATGGATATAAGTCTGGGGAGAGTTTATCTGCAGCTTATGTCACGCATGGACGGTAATATGGAAGCAGCATAATTTGAAAAATGCCTGAGACAGAGGGAACACAACAGGCTACTGACTTTCAGTTACACGGATAAGTCTCGAAATGGAACCATTTCAAGCCTAAATGCTTCCTAGAAAATGAATAAAGACCACAGAATTAACATATATGATGGCATACTTTATTTCTAAAGAAGCAAAAGAATACTAAACGCTGGTCTTTACACAGCCTCTTTGAAGTTCAATGTTTTCAATAGAAGTTGCAGTTTAAATAACCACCACCTTGTGCAAATAAGAGAAGAGTGATTTATTTTTTAAGAAAAATAGAGTAGAATATATACAGATATGTTTTGAGTTACCTGATTGATATCATTTTGCCCTCTTACTTTTATCTGTTAACACCTTGGGACCCATCTAGAAACAAAGACAGTTGAAAAATTGACATTTAAGTTCCTAAAATCAATAAAGGAACTCATAATGTAAGCGTAAAGAACTATGCAATCGGTGTGAGCATCCCTCGGTCCATGCCATGGTTCTGCTCCAATTGATGGTGCTCTCCTTACCTACTGGGTGTTTTTCTAAAGGATAGTGTGACACAGTGCAATGTGGCACTAAGGAGAGCAGAGCAGCAGAAGTACAAGTTCAAATGGGAATAAAGAAAGCCTTTTTACAAACATGCCACTTTGCCCGCCTGAGGCTGAGCTCCAGTTTGTTTGCCTCCTGGTTTGACAAAACAATAGGGTGATGGGATAAACATGCCTGTGCCTGGTGTTTTATTTTGAAATTGACAAATGCTCACTGTTGCTCACTTCCTGTTTGAGCTGATTTGCTTTATGTGGCTGGATGACTGATGGCACTGAGCTCTGCTGAAAATAATTTGAGTAATGTTTGTGTCACCTTTGAGTTATCTTTTATATAAGTTACAGATATTACATTGGTCCCCCTGACAATTTTACTTTCCATTTTAATTTCAATTGAACTAATTGCTTCTGTGTCACTTTAAACAGGACAAAGTCACTCACTCAATCTTTAAGTACCAGAAATGAAAACTTAATTTAAGCCAGTACGTGTAGCTGCACACTTATGTCATCAGGAAATAGCTTCAGTTGTCTCAAATCGAGACAGTCTGCAAAGCAATGTTCATGTAAATGTTCCTTTCTGTAATATTACTGATGAAAAAAATGTACAAAAGTATATACTTTTAGATTAAGTACGTATAGAAGTTTGAATTTTTGTTTATATTATAAATGGATGCCATTAAGTGCTAGCATTAAGGGAAAATTTAGCATGTGTAGTTTGACAGCTATGTTTAGCGGACTGATGCAACTGTAACTATTTTAAATGGGAATATATAAGTATTACTAATTAGCCAAAACAGTTTAGTATGTGATATATTTAAGGCCAAGTGGGATCGGGTGGAGATTGTAGACAGGCAATGGGTTCATATTTTTCAGAGACATTAAAAGTTGTATTTTAATCATATATGATGTAGTTTCTTATGTAGTTTTTACACCTGAATTGTTTGCAAGAGTTGTTCCAATAAAAGTGAGACTTTCTTATGTACCATTTGTCCTTTAAATAAATGAGCAGAGCAAGCAAATCCCGTTTTGGTAAACAACAGCCCTAAAGGTTGTCCCTGTTCACTTCCAATCAACTCCTGGAGTGGTTCATTTTAAGTGAGGACACAACCAGCCCAGAGACCAACACCAACAGAACAACATGATGAGTTAACTCATCACACTGCTGCTGTAGCATAAGCTGCAGTAGTTAATAGTAATATTATTACAGCTACCAGGCTGATAGCAAAGTACGACTTGATCAAAATGTTTTGGATCCCACGGAGTCATTTTCTCCATCACATTACAAGTTAACATTACACACCCCAGAATTAAGTTCAGCTTGATCAATGAGGACAATTTCAGATTGGATGGAAACTACAGTTTTACAGTGTGATAAGTTACCTTGCTACCTGGCGTTCATTGAAAGCCCTTCTTCACAGTGCACTGAGTTTGTTTACATTCATATACCAAGGCATGTTTAACACTGATAAGTATGTTCATCTGTGTAATCATTCATGAGACATGAATCAACTTAAGAAAGCTTAGCCTGCTAGCTTCCTTCCTATAACACAGAGCATGACTCATAGTCATTATGACATAAGGAAAGCCCTTCCTTTCTGTGCCATCTGTCTGTTTGAAGTCGATCAGTTCTGATATAGTGCCTCATATTGTCCAAAGTGGTAATAAAATTTGTGCCATTTTTTTCAACTCAATCAAAGCAGAGCAACCCATCTATAGGTCTGAAAATAGTCTTCAAGCACTAAAGAATTATGTGAGACTCCGTCTAAAAGCTATGGACTAGGCACAGACTAGTTACAAGCACAGCAGCCCCCCATAATCATTTGACCTTCAAAATAAAAAGAAATCAAAATGCTTCTCTGTCCAGTACATCTGATTGACCTGCAATTACTGCCATCCCAGGGAAGCACTCCACCTGCTGCCTTACTGTTTGCTGCACTCTGGTCACTACATACTCATGCACTCTGGAGTGGTCTGAAAACAAGGACAAATCAGAAACCCAGCTGATGACTCAACAGGAGGGGGCATCATTGCCTGATGACACCCACTCCCCGAAAAGAACTATTCACTTACCTGAGCTACCACAGAGACCTTCAGTTGCACTCTTTCTCCACATTATCCCACACTAGCAGGGAACAGTCTGATTGCTTTTTTACCGATTTCCTCGTTCTGTTGCACACTTTCTGTTTGTCTGTCAGGCACCAGATTTGTTGTTTGGTAGATTGTACACTTGAGAGGACAGGGCAGGGCTCAGATTTTGAAAGGAAGCAGGCCAGGGGTGTAGAAAATCACACTGCCTTTGTGTAAAAACTTGATTGGTGTCCTGTTGATCTTTTTTTTTGTTTGAGTATGCATGACTGCTGGGACTGGAGATCTAGCATTGTAACCGTTGTCTGAAAAGGCTTGGGCCACATGTTTGGAGGTCATTAAGAACAGTGTGAGCGTATGGATCAAACAGTGGGTGACTTTGTTTTTCAGCCACTGAGAAGCTCTCAGTATCTTTCTGGTTGCGTGTATAGTTTCCTGTTGGGTTCAAAGATTGGAACAAAGAACAAATACTGAGCTGAGAATCATGAATTTCCCTGGGGCTACTGAAATTGTGCCTTTTTTTAGGCCACTGGGAGGTTTTGATACCTCAAAGGACATCGGAGGAGGATAGCAGCTGTTTACTAAAGTCCAGCAACATTTAAGTTTCAGAACTAAAAATTCTTTCCAGTGAGGATGGAAATCACTGTCAGCTCTTTGTATGACAAACACACCATCCACTACAATAATAATATCACTGCTCTGACAGAATTAATATATAAAGAACTACACCTTCTAAAGATAAAGTAGAAATGAATGTGTTTATTCACAGCAATATGTTTTCAGTTTTCCCCCACTTCTCACCATCATTTCATGACTTCTCTTCCAGCCATCCAACTTTGTCCCTGTGTGCTCTTTAATCTTTAAGCCAGCCATATTTTTGTGTTTCTGCACCCACAACAGCTGAAACCAGACAAATAATTTTGTTTGCTGGTCCTTCGTATGTACATACATATAGGCGGATTCCTGTGAACATAATTCCGATAAATGCCTCCAAAAAATGTTTTCAACTTATTTTGATTCAAGCATAAACTCATTTGATTGGAAGGTCCAAGTCAAGGTCAGTGGTTGCAGAGTAGTGAGACTTAGGTGGGCTTTACACGAGTACGAATTTGTAAGATTCCGGCAAAATAAACTATCGATCTGGTGATATTGACACACAGAGACCCGTATTTGTCCATGACTCCGCATCTTTTTTGAAAACGGGTCTGCAGGTGGATATCTGCGTATTCGTCTTTATGCCGTAGTTGGTATAAACAGATAAGTCCGAGAAAGACGGTGACCTCATAGCACCCCTCCTCCTCCCCGCCCCCCAACCCACACACAACAACAACAACAATTGTGGCAACCAGGCTGATTCTGATCTTGTTCCAGCAGCTACAAATATTGCTCCAACTTTTATACCAACATTGGCTCACAGAACACCAACAACACCAGCTACGGCAACAACAACAACAAGTGCTCATGCAGAGACGCAGCATGTTGCACTTGTTGACGTGGAATCTACCTCAGAGCAGCATTGTCATGTAAATGCACAAGCCTATGTACAATATGATGTGTAAATAGAGATACATGTTTTGATGCCGACGCCAAGACAATACGGGGCTGTCCTCGTGTGAGGAGGGCCTAAGCGTCTTGGCATCGGCATCAAAACATGTATCTCTGTTTACACATCGTATTGTACATAGGCTGTGCATTTACGTGACAACGCAAAATCCACGCAAAATTCTATAGTACATACGCCCGGCCTAAAGGCAACACTGTGAAATTGCCACAAAGCACCAAAAACAGAAAATGCGCATGCGCATAGAAGGTTGACTTCCTTCCTGTCCATGCTTCTGTTCTGAACGGGGAGGAGGTACCCAGATATCAACCTGCAGACCCGTTTTTAGATGCGGACAAATACTCGTCTCTGTGTGTCAATATCACCAGATCGATAGTTTATTTTACCGGAGTCTTACAAATTCGTACTCGTATAAAGCCCACCTCAGACACAGGACTAGTTTTTTCATGATTTATTAGAACACAAATGTTAAGCTAACTTAAAGAGTGAGGCTGGGCGGTGTGGTTGGCACTGAGGTTTTCAGGGTGAGACAATGGGGACAAAAAGGAGCAGCACAAATTAGAATTTTCGTGAAAAAACACGGAATCACCGGAAATATGCAGGGCTCTTAAGCAGGTAGCTGATATACCACAGAAGAGCTGATACAATCTGGCAGTCTGCAGGAGGAACAGGAAGAGCTTTAAAGGCTGTTGTTGATTAGGTGTTAACACACTGCAGCTGTGTCTGCAGGAGAAACCTCAGTCAGGAGACCACAACCTCAGTCCCTGCACAGGACAGGGAAACAAAAAGAAAACACAAAATTCAGCAGAGCAACCTACAACACTACCATAATCCAAAATTTAACAAACACATACCATTACAAATGGAGCCTCATGTTACTCTATTGCTTGTGAAATAGTAAGATGCTCAAAACTTTGCACAAAGGCCAACACAAGCTTAACAATGAAATGATTAGAGGTAAAGAACATAGAGCAAAAAGCACTTTTAAGATTTTTAGGATTTCATTGGTTGTGTCTACTCTTATTGTCCGCAACTTAATTTGTTCGTTTTTGTTTGTTGTGTACACGTAGAGACTGCTACAGGTGCAGTACGCCAACACGTACGCCATATATGAGAGGACTTATGGCAGGAAATGAGTGAAAGTCTATGGCAGTGATGTGTAAAACCACATCTTGCCCTCTCTGAAATGGTGCATGTTAGCGGCTCGAAAGGGACCACATCTATGTGGTATGTCTCTGTAACATTGTTAAAAGAAACTCACAGCCTGGTGAGGTGATACAGGTATGGTAGAGGTGAAAGTCATTTTAAACTGTGTACATAATGTTTAAGTTTTGGATATGAAGTGCGTGGTGTTGTGTAGCATTTGCAAAATACTGGAATAGGTTGTTTTTGAGTAAATAGGCCTGTTACAGCCAGAACAAATTATCAGTCACTCATGTAGCCCTCAGCAGCAGCAGCAGACCTTCAGTGAGACAGAAGACGAGGCACCACAGCCAAGCACAAGTCAGCAGCCCCTGATATCAGAGAGGGCTGGTACGATTCAGTGCTAATTTGATACAAAGAATGTGGTTCAGTCTGTCTTATCACTGAAACGGACCAGACTTAAAGATAGTTAGAGATGAGGAGAAACTACTTACAGACTTGATGAAGTGTGTGAATATCACAAAAAATGTAGATGTAAAAGGTCAGAAAAAGACTTGGGCAACAACATCAAAAAATGTAAACTAGATTTTTGTCACACAGGCAACAAATGCTCTGCTTATATTGGGCAAAAAGGCCCGATATTAGCAGAGCATTTGTTGCTATGAATAAAGAGGGCACAGATAAACTGTTTTACCACATTACCAGTATTACCAATAACACCTGATCGCATTTTGTTCCAGCATCAGCAGTATTTGTATCCCCAGCTAAATGTATTCACTTAAATTTTGTAAAACCAGTAGCAGAGGAACAGCCAAATCATTAAGACACCCATTTCATAACTGTAGGGGAACAGAATGAGAGGACTCTGACATAATGCAATATATTTTTACATTGCTTCAATCCAATCAAGTTTCTTATGAGCCTTGGAGGTGACGTGTGTTCATTATTTTAAAACCCACACTCGTTTTAGTATTTTGTGTGCACATGTTGAAGTGTTTTGCCCATGCAAGCCACTAAATCACACTAATTTTTAAATAAATAAAACCGTTTGTCACCTCCCAGGCTCTGTAAATTTATCATGTTAGATGAACTTATAAAATGCAGTATGGCTGATGAGGATGTATATAATATCACAGTGTTTTCAGTCATTTAAGACTCATAATGCCAAAATTACACCATCAAGGTGTAAGCCAAAGTGGACTGCTGTACCTTCAAACTCCAGGGCTAAAACAGAGTCCCACTCCGGCCCTGCTCCCATGTACTGCAGAATCACCTTTTTTTTTGCTTTCAATGCTGTTAGAAAGTTCTTGGGAAGCAGAAGAACATTACACCTTTACCAGAGAGTCCACAGAGGAATGCACTATGCCTTTTTAAAGCAAACAGCCCTTAAAACACTCTGTATTTTTCTTCCTGAGGTTAATGATGCAATAGCTTTACATCCTCATCTACGTGTGTGTTTTCTGCTTGTTACAGGCGAACAGCATGAGTTCTTTGGAAGTCTGCTCTGCTGCCTCCTGTATCCTCTTCCTCTAAAATCCAAGAGTTTCAAAAGGGAAGGTAAAGAGCTGCGTCTGAATCTCTGCACAGATGATTTTTTTTTTTAACAAATTTAAATTACATTCTTGCTTGAAAGACATCCAAGACATGATGTTAACAGTCAGACATTGGATCTTTAAGGGATTTTCTACCTTCAAAAGCTGTATTGATGGAACATTTTAGTGCAAAATATCTACATATTTTATATCTCAAAAGATTTTTAAGAGTTGAAGAAAAATGTACAATAACCAGGGAGTGCTTAAAAAGACTTTCTAAACCACTGAAATTACATACTTCCAATCTATACAGTAATTTGTATACATATCAGACAAAAAAGATCCCTTATTATATTTATTTCTCTTCATGAACTGGGTTGTATCTGGACCAGTATGTGTCACAGTGACAGGGAACAGTAGGGGTCTTCTGCTGTCACCCTCACTCTCTGCCACTGACTCAACACACACAGGGGAGGATGGGGGGCAGGGTGGGTGGTGGGGAGTCCTGTTGCTAGGATACTGAGCATGGCTCTTGAAAAGAGGCAAGAAGAACACAGTGAAGCGAATGATTCTTCACACACACACACACTCAAACCTATACACGCACACGAGGCTTTCCAGGCAGTGCAAATATGTCACTGATCAATGACACCATCGCCTTTTGAAAACGTGTCATCAGCACTGCTGGTGGCAACACATTACCAGGTTCATCTTAAGCAGGAGGAGCAAATGATCCATTGAAATTAAGGAATTCATTTATAATTCAAGTTGCATCACAGATATTGACACATACAGGCCTATCAGAGGTACAATCATTAATTCTCCATTTTGTATTCTTTCATTGGACGCATTAAAAAAGCATTAAAGCTTTGTCTCGCTGCATCAAGCAACACCCTTTGTGCTGCAGCCAGGTGGTTGAAGTTCATGGCACTTTGTTAAAGTGACTTTTTCTTCCCATCAATCAACAGCACCACTGACCCTAAAACCCCCACACCGTAATTGCCTTTAGGATTAAAATGGATTGGAGTCTGCGCTGAAATCCTGTATGCATTTTCCATTAGTTTTTCATGAGAGGGAAGTTTGCAGATGCTGTCTGAAAGTATGGTGCAAGGAAAATCTTGGATAAGCTTTTCGTTCCTTTTATCTTTATGAATATTCAGAGCCCTTGTCAGGGAGTGTAAGTAAAGATGTAAACAACCTTTTAACCTCTTTACCAGTGATGTGGTAGACCATGTATGAGCGCACATACTTTGAATTTATCCTTTTTTCTTCTAAGAGACCCATCCACCCTGCAGAGCAGGGTCTATTGGGGG
The DNA here is from genome assembly GCA_036419115.1 of Scarus forsteni. Taxonomy (NCBI): domain Eukaryota; kingdom Metazoa; phylum Chordata; class Actinopteri; order Labriformes; family Labridae; genus Scarus; species Scarus forsteni. The sequence continues at coordinate 25,835,215 of JAZDUH010000136.1, read as the reverse complement.
GCACATTGATTTCTGGTTAGCTACTCTATGTGCCACCCCAAAAGCCCATAAAATGAGATGGTGATTTTTTTCCCCCTTTCTTGTTAGAGGTAGAACTAAAGTTCATATAACTGCATTAGATGCTTCTGTACACTTCATTTTCTCATTTTCCGCGTAAAACTTTTTCTTTCAAAACTTGAACTTTCAAAGATGCCATGAAAGGGAAATTTATATTATCAAAAAAATGTTCACTTTTTCTGACATGAGGGAGCTGACAAAAATATGGCAGTTAGCTTGCCAAAATGTAGATGGCAACAAACATGACTTGTCCTACTCTGCATATGATCAGCTTATCTTTGTTTTTTTACCCAGAAAAGCACCAGCCTTTAATGGCCATTTGATTAGTCAACTGACACACCGATCACAGAGCTTACTCTCTTTACTATGTCCTTATAGGCAGTGTCTGTCCACCTAGTGGCTGTGGCTTGCTTCTAGATTCCACCAGATATGTGTCTGGACTGTGTCCATTTCATTATGGCAGGAGAAGTAATAGAAATTAATTTTAGTCAATAAGAGTGCTTCTACCAGCCCTGTCACGCCACATCTCTCCAGCAGGCTGGAGCTCTCTGCAGCAGATTGGGGGCTTCTGTTTTTGCCTATTGCTTGGGCACTGTGCAGAAACTGAGCATAGGGCAGATCAAGTGAGCAGGGAAGTCACACACTGAAACAACATTAAACGTTCAGGTTGTTTGGGATAAAGGGATATTATAGGATTTTCTGATGCCAGATGATCTCATGTCTGAAGGCTGTAGGGTAAATTTATGTGCAAGCCAAAGCCGTGAAGACTGAACAAGCTAAATAAGCATCTTTACTGAAAACACTCATATTTTAGATGAAAGATTAATTGAACTCTCAAAGTTTCGACCCATAAGCTGAATATGAGTATAGTTCACTCTTGAAGAGGAAAAACACTGTTTGTATTTCCAAGGACTTCAGAGTTATGTCTGCCAGATTTAGTTGATGGACCAACAAGTTCTTTGGTGTTGTATTGATTTGCTACACCTGCTAAAATAAAAAGTTCACACAATAATCCATCCTGCATGCAAAGTAAAAGGCCTACTGTTGCTGTTTCACAGTTTGACTGCATTTTGACACAATGTTTTATTCTGAGAGTATTCCCTGGTCAACGTGAGACTAAAACAGTAACAGTGCCTGCAAAGCTGTTATCCATGATAACTTCATTTTAATATCCTCAGAAAAAGATCCACAAGCAGTTTGTATGCAAAGTTTATAGTTATTAAATGCTAGGCTAGGTGAGATTTATAAATGTTATCACACTCTTGTTTTGTATTTCCATCAACTTAATTCTGTTTTCAATTCAAATGGCTTTATTGGCATGAATGTTGTCAAACATTATTGCCAAAGCATTTAAGAAAAATTTAAAAATGAACACATGTAGAAAAATAAATGTATTATTTATCCCTCCATCCCTAAATGTACCCTACATGCAATTATATTCCTGTGTCTGTATTCTAATTGGATTTATATTCAGTTTAAATAACATGCTATTAAGTTCCAAAAGGGCCATGTTGTAAACTTGTAAACTTAATTAAATCCCATCTACTGTTTCTGAAGAGCCTTTCATGAATGTGTCTTTATTTATTTTCAGAAATTATGTATACAGCTATTCATTCTTTTCCAGCAAAAATCAATACTTTGAATGTAACTTACAATTTTTTCACTCAATAACTCTTTTTTGTATATATTAATTTATGTAAAATTTGATAAAGGGTAATTTAGTTTTACCAAAGAAAAGCCTTTTGTTTGTTTTTTTGGTTGGTTGGTTTTATTTTGCTGTGAACTTTGTTCATATATCTAATTTATGAGCAATGAAGGAAAACTTGTTCATTTTCTGGATATGTAAACCCAACTTTATGCTTACTCATATTTAAGAGAACTGGCACAACACTGAGGACAACAAAATTAATAACAAGGTTTATCTACATCACATTTTTAAACCCACAGACAGTGAATTTGCAAAGCTCATTCATTTATGAATATATTAGTTTGTCATGGTAGAAGCACAAACACCCAAAAAACAGGAGAAAAATCCAAGCAAGTTTCTTTTGCTCCTTAAGTTGGGAACAAAATCCCTTATGTGAGTTTTTGCTTATACAGCATATACATGGTATAATCTTGCACAATTTACATTTTTGTTAAAGGATCTTCACATCTTGCTGCCCTTGCTGTACAGTGGTGCTGCAGTTTTGCAAACTGAAAACCCAGCTCATGTGGGTTGACCATTGACTGGAGAAAGAAATGGATAGCACTGTTGCATTGATGCACAGTGAAAAGGTTATTTGACAGGGGCAGTTCATCCTCCACTATGGTAGGTTGCAATATGCTCCCTATTTGGCTGGCTACTATGGACTTTCTTCTCAAGTTAGTGAACTGGATGCCAGATAATATTTGACCTAAAAAGTTGATCAGGTCAGTCTTCCATTGCAAGCAGACATATATGCAAAGCTTGATGAAAAACTTTCTTTAGATACTGCACTGTGTGGACTTTTAGCACTGGCAATCCCACACTATTGAAAACCGAAGATCCTATTTAAAAACAAAACAAAAAAACAGAGTGTAGATCAACGATGTAATAGGACTGCACCTGTTTGTTGAACCAGGCTGGATGAACCATTTATTAGCCAAACAAACATTCAGGTTTTCTGCGGCCAGCCTCAAGCAGACACTCAGTGATCTGCAGTCTTTGTCACTTCTACATTGGCATTATTTCTGAGCCCTGTGGTGACACAGCAGGGACACAACAGACACAGATGCAACAGAGGTCTTTATTCAGGCTTCACAGTTCTGCAGGGGAAATTTTCAAATGGACTATTAGAGCACAACAGGACTGATTTTCATGAGGGGTTTCAGAAAGGCAATGGAAATATAATTGAGTATCAAACACATTAAAATGTGTCTTTTCCATCATTAGGGACCAGAATAATATAGTAACTACCTTACAGTCATATAGAGAGGAGGACCCTCTTGAAGACAAGATGCCTCATCTCAAGGAATTATCTAAAATACAAGGGCCCCCAACCCATAAGGTTGAAAACACCAAAGACCACACCAACAGGCATCAGCCCAAGTCCCGAGGAGACAGTGTCAATGAAGTGTTTGGGCAAGGAGCAGCATATAAATTGAAAATATAATAGGACCAAAAGCTGAACCTTGCTGTACACCACATGTAATAGTAGATGCTGATGAGGAGTAATTAACTCTGGTGACCTCAAAAGTTTGCACTTAAAAATAAGACTGAAATCAGCTGGGTACTGTGCCTTTGATACCAATACATTTGTTGAGGCAATCTATTAAAACTAAATGATCAAGTGTTTCAAAAGCTGCATTAAAAATATTTAAATTGCCCCCTCCCTCTGTCTACTGCTAAAAGAAGGTCAATGTTCACCTTGAAGAGGGTCATCACGGTGCTGTGACCTGCCCTAAAACCAGACCGAAATTTTCCAAGAGGTTTTTTTCCGACATAAAAGGTGAAAACTGTGCTGAAACCACTTTTTCTAAAACTTTGGATAAAAACGGAAGTTTTGAAATAGGTTTAAAATTATTAAAATCATTGGGGCCAAGGCCTGTTTTCTTTAAAGGAGGCTGGACCACAGCCTGTTCAAAGCACAGGGAAATACTCCCTCTGCAAAGGAACTATCAATAGTGGATAAAATGCTAGGTCCAACTGTGCTGAAATGCTCTTTAAGAAATGTAGTGGGAATAAAATCAAGACTGTACATGGTTTCATGTGGGATAAAATATCCGATAAAAGAGATAAAGACACCAGTTCAAAACTGTTAAAATAGGTATGAACTGTCCTACTTGTGAGGGAAAATTGATCTGGAGGGGCATTTTCTGCCTGATGTCCTTAACCTTGTTTAAAAAAATGAATTAAAACTTCTCTCATCAGTGAGAGATGGGGTGGCAAGGGACTCTAATACATTAAATAAGACAATATATAACCAAATAAAATTTTCAATCCTATCATTTACCTACTCTTTGCAAAGGACCTTAAGATTACAATTGTTATAATTTGGCACTTTACAAATAAAGATTGATTGATCAATTGATTGATTATTTATTAGAGAATACAAATATGGGCTATGCAGAAGAGCTGAATATCCCCGCTCTACATCGCTGCTCTTCATCATGAAAATCAGCGCATGTTTGATGCTTTAGGGGAAAGAAGGCATATCAAAACCCTTTTTACACTTGTATTTAACGCATTATTCCCCTTTTCTTAATGATATGATCACAGTAGGCTTTGTGTTGTCTAGAGCCAGCGATTGATGTAATTATATCAAACATTAGATTACATAACATTAGATTACAGCTTGGTGCCTATTATGAATACAGAGAAGGTCAAATGACTCACTAGGCTGCCTGTAATATGATTACAGTTGAGTCAATGGAGGATAAGGATCCATGAAAGAAAAAAATGATGCTATCTGCTGCATGTCACACAAGAAGTGAGTTGTTGTTATGAAGTCAATTTAAGTGATGCAGTGTTAAAAAAAACAAGCAGTATCACAGGACAGCACATTTGCATATTTATGCTACAAAAGAACCAAAGGAGTATTATTCACTCGGTAATTGGTGCTGAGCTGACGAAGCCATAAATAGAACAGCCAAATTACATGCAGCGACTGAGCATGTTCCACCCTTACATTAATGATTGTTTGCTCTCTGCCTATCACAGGCTTTATATATTTATTTACTCTCCACACACGTTCTCAGACAATGTAACCTGCTCCCATTAGGAGACAATGATGAGCAGAACTGTTCTTCCCCACTGAATGCTGCACTTAACCCTGTGTGTGTGCTGTAAAAAGACAGACTTTAATACGCGCCTTCTATAGTTTGCAGTGTGTCTCTTTCTGTCTCCTCTACCAGCATCTCTTTGACTCGTCCTCTACATCCACCCCCACTTTTCTTCTCCCTTTCTCAACGTCTCCATCAGATCCCAGGATCGATAGATGTACAGGACCAGAAGGCACCGCGTTACCACTGAGACGACAGCAAAGTGCGTTCAAAAAACTGCTTGTTAGTCAAATGTTCTACTCTGCTGCCCTTCCGAGCTGATTCAGTCGTGCTTTTTTTATTTTTTGTGTCTCCCTCACTGTCTCTCTCCCTCCTGTCTTGCATTAATTCCAGCATCCACAATCAATGTTTCTTTATTTCAAGGAGGAACAGACAGAGGGGAGAGGAAAATATATCAGATAACAGTTTGGCTGAACATCCAAGCTCCATAAAGGGGAGAGCTTGATTTTGAAACTCTCTGTGGAGATATGACTGATATCTGCAATCATTTGTTATTGAAATCAAATGATCACATGTCGTTTAGTGAAGCCTCAAGCTCACAGCCCCTCATACTATTGGCTTTTTAATCCGTCTATGAGAGATGAGAAGGTGTTTGATGTGGGTGTAGTGTCCAGCCAATCCTCAGTGGGCAATTGAAGTCCTATCTGTAAAAGCTGCTTGATGAATAACGTTTATGTAAAGTGTGTCTAGCGGGCTTAAAGCGGCCTGGTTTAGTGACCTGAGAATGCATCAGACTGCCTCAGCCTGACGAGAAAACATAAAAATGCATTCCTCTGGCTGAGCTTTAATCACACAGCTCGGTCTGATTGCACAGTAGGGTTATGGTGTGTTTTTGTTAATGTTCCCGATCAGTGTATGCATGTGTTAAGGTGAAAGGAACAAGCTGAAAGTAGCAGTTTGATCCCACCGACAGTTAGCTCCATGCATATTGCTCCTGTGGGAGAAAAACTGAAGCAATTTGTTTTGGTGTTATTGAGCGGCGGCTGTAATGCCTCCATTTCTCTGCTGCCTTGACGCTGAAATTTGTGTGTGGCAGTTTGACAGCAGAGTGCTGATCCAAGTTGTTTTCACCCACAAAGCAACATGCAGGTTTCATATTCAGCATTGTTTTGCACCTCTGTTGACCCTCACCTGGAGTTTCTGAACCTTCAAGTCAAATAAATGGGCTTGCCTTTCACATTCCGTATAGTAACAAAAACAATGGCTGCACTCACACCAGTCAATATATCATACAATGACACACAGGCCTACTGTACAGGACAGGGCTCCTATTAGCGTGCAACTAATGCATCTAATCTATCATGCTGGACGTTCAATCGTTTCCTCCACTGCTGCAGCCAAAGCATCACCTTTGTAAGCCTTATTCTTCCCTTTTATCTTCAAACTTCAGCACTAGTGTGTCTCTCTTTTAGTCACTTTTGATGACAGTCGAGTTAATGTGGCAGGTGCCAATTCCGACTTTCCTCAAAAACAGAGAGGCAGGCAGCCAGGCAGGCCACAGCGATTTAATTGGAATAATGTATGAAATGAGTCAGAGTCACAGGCAGGGAGTGTTAACTCTCAGCTGTGCCAGCTTCGACAGAGATCAATGCACCTAACCTCAATTCAAGAAAACATTCTTTAATGGATCCCCTCGGGATCTGCACAGAGCCTCCTCTCCTCTACTCTCCTTTTTTATTTATTTTAATCTTTTTTTCTCCCCTTTTCGACTGTGGCTCACACTTTTTAATTATCCGCCTGAGGATTACCAGGCCAGTGGGAGAGGACGATATTTTATCCTGTCACACCAAACAATACTGTTTCAAGCAGGTTTCTTTCATTCAGGATGCAGACTCTCCTCACCGTTACACAAGGGTTATATATAAGCGAGTGTGTCACCTGACAGCACATTAAGGTCACACTTTGTTCCTCTGATTCCTTCACCTTGACATCATGTTTCAGCACAGAGGTAGCTGAATTACCAAAATCATCTTTTCTTGAAGATCTGAGGTGATTTGATGTATAAAAATTACACAGAAACTGCCCTTACCAGAAACAAAGTGATTATCATGCTCTGACATGGAGATGTTGCAGTTCTTATTTTTCCACTCATTGAATAATGATCCTGCTTGTGAGTGTCTGTATCTTCATCATCAGATTTTTTCAGGCAGAACATAAGGATCTTAGGTCCAGATCATCAAAGCTTGCATATCAGTGTTTGGGATCAGGCCATTAGATTTTGAGCCCAGGTCATCAGTGTCCAAGTCCTTCATCTTCTACAGGTTCAGCTCTATGACTAAGCTCTATAGCGTCCTGATCCAAATCCCAAAGTCTGGGTCCAGATCATCAAAATCCAGACCCTTCATATCTGTTTTCAGGCTCAGTACATTGGATGATAGGTCTAGAGCACATTTAGTCTCCAGATTAATAATCCACTTGAGGATTACCGGGTTACAATATTCATGAGATTTTACAACGTCAGAGTCCAAATCCTGCTCTTATGTGTCCAAGACTGAATCATCTGAGTTTTGGTCAAGGTCATCAGATTGTGGATCCAGATTTTAAATGCATTTATTCAGCTATTTGTATTATGGTCCTGCTAATCGGTGTACAGGTCCAGATTGTTAAAGTATGGGTTCAGATCATCAGTGTCCAGATTTAGCTCTCCTATGTACCAGACCAGATCATCAGTATCAGAGCTCATATCATCAGTTTCTTCATCCTGCTTGCTAGAGCCCAGGTGAAAATCATCAGATTAATGGATCCAGATCATTAGAGTTAAGTTCATCTCTTTAGTTTCCTGGTAAAAGCTAGGGTCCATGTCCTGCTCATCAGTGTAAAGGTCCAGAGTCTGTGGGCACAGATCAGTAAACATTCAGTGAACAACAGTCCAGTATTAAAACAGTGTACGAGTTCATTGCTTCAGTGTCCTGCTCATCAGTTGGCAGGGCCAGATCAGGCCCACACCCAAAGTGGGAGACAAATCATTTGCGTTCAAGTTTAGCTCTTCAGTATCTGGGTCCAGTTCATCAAAGTCCAGGTCCAGATGATTAGAGCCAAAATTAAGCACATCCGAATCTTAATCTTAATTGTTAATGTCAGTGTCTTAATCATCAGATTTAAGTCATATTGTCAGAGCTTAGGTCTAAACCTCACCAATCAATATGTGGGGCCAGATCATTATGCTGCATTCACACCGCAAGCGACCCAGCTACCAGAATCGCATCACCCACTGACGAAGCGTCGGGTGTCCATAAAGGCCTCATTTGGTCACCGTTGCCATCGGCCGTCGCTCGGTGACGTCACGTCTGATCGAGTTTCACCGCGATCATATCATATATCATATAATAGGATGTATAAGCGGACATTATTCCAGCTGTATCCTTTTCATTCTCTTATCAACCACAAAACACTGCAGCTGGTGCCCTGCAGCAGCATCATCTGTGAGTTTCCCACGGTCCATCTAGGCGGAACTAATGTCCTCACTGACTAATGTCAGTTAGTCAGTGAGGACATGGATTGTTACTCTGTAGTCTGGATAAATAACTTTCTGTCTAGGGTACCGTCACACGTGCACACACCTGCTGATTGATCAATTTTTTTTTTCTACTTTCACATCGCGCGACAAGCTATTTGGTAGTGTGAAAAGCGGCTGTTGCATCGCGGGAGGGTTAGCCCCGCCCCATCGCGGCTGGGCATTGACTTTGCATGGAGAGTGATCGCCGAGGTAGTACAAGTAGCGTTTGGTGTGTACACACCTTTACATTATGACTCAAGGTCATCCATACCCAGGTCCAGATCATCAGCATCCAGGTTAAATTCCATCCTTGTCCAAAGCACAGAACTTTGGAGTTCAGATCATCAGGGTCAAGGTTCATTTGATCAGACTCCTACCTATCACCGTCCAGGTTAAGATCATCAGATTTAGGTCCAGATAATGGGATAGCAGGTTCAGATCTGAAGTGTTCAATTTTTGCTCTGACAGTGATCACTGCTATCCATGTCTAGAGCCAGGTCATTAGTTTTAAAGTTCAAGTCTCCAAACCCCCCTCTCCCCATGCATCCTCCTTTCATCAAAACCACAAATGTTTGGACTCAATCGAGGGGATTTACTGTCCTTCAGCTGCCTTTGCCAACTCTTTCAATGAAGAAAAAGATTTCACACCAGAGTGTATTCAACAAAATACCTCTCATTATTTTTTTTTTGGAGTAGATGTTTGACTAACTAAAAAGTTAAGTCCATCTTGATTGAAATTCTAATGAGTTTTCTCAGCAAAGTTTCCTTTATCATAATAAGGGAATACTTTAAAGCAGAAAGAGCCTATACCTGCATTTTCTTAAACAGAAAACTAGCAGTTGCTTTCCCAAAACTTTAAGATAAAACACAAAAGCAGAGTTACTTCAGAGAACCACAAGTGACAAAATATTTGCAGATGTGACATAATGTGATGTGCAGCTTGCTCACAGTGAAACAAATATGACATAGCTGTCTTACAGTTTACATCTGTACCTTTTCTCCCTTTCAGGACTCATCAATTATTCATTACGATGATTTACTTTCCAGACAGGAAAAGGATTCTGAACATGTCTGGATTTGACAAAGCTGCACCGTTCAGTCACATTTTGAATCTATTGTTTATACACCATCAGTATTTTGACAGAAGAAATGTGAGTGACTCTACACTCAGTGTCTCATTTATGCCCCATCTTCACAAAATGAATGCTATAAGGAGAAGAAACATAATGAGACTTTGATTATAAATTATTGTATGGCTCTCAGAGATAAAACAAAGCCATAGAGTAGTCCCATTTAATGCAATTCACTGTGGCATTACAGTACAGGCATTAAATTGACTTTGATTCTTTGTAATGCCAGTTGCAGCATCAAATGAATGGGGCTGAATTGTTAGTTTTTCTCTTCAATGATTTTTAGCAGTCATGCTCCCTCTGCAAAACCTGTGGCTAGTGTCCTTAAAGCCCATCAAACATTTCGTCCAACCAAGAAAAATGGTAAAATGAACATTCAATATATTCTGTGAACAAATGCAAATTTTAAGCACTTTGATTGTTTGTGATGTCCTTGACCATGAAGCAAGAAGAATGCTAGACTGTGCAGTGAAACTGGAAAACTAAGTTACCAGCTCCCTGCAAGTTATTCTGTTTGCAAGCTTAAATAAAGACTTGGTCACAATCTGTGTCAGTCAGTGTTGAGGCATGTCATATGGTGCGACAAGTAGTTATGATGTAACACAAAGGAAAACAGATGCAAGCCATGACATGACATCTATTTTCACCAGCTTTCTGTGCCTCTGTCATGCTTTTCTTTGGGTAAAAGTGGGATACTTGCTGCAGGCAGAGAAAGGCAATAACTTGTCGTGACTTCTGTCAGTGTAGTCTGTTAAATGTTTGATTAACCTTTGCTTTTCCTTTTCTTAATTAATTTTATCAGATTTATTTTGAAGTGTGTCTATCCCATTGTTGTTACTTAACAGTTCAGTAATTATTTTCTTTACTATCACATCATATTATCAGTGATGCACGACAAAGCCACATCTGTGCCTTTAGCTGCAATTATTATAATGCAATTGCAGTCAAACTTAGATCTAAATCTGTTTCTTAGTAGCTTAAACTTTTATGCTTTTAGGCATGGTCTCTTCAGATTCAACTCTTGTTCACTTGATGATTTCAAAAAGCAGTTGAGCATTTTTGAGCATTCTCTGAGACTTTCCTTGTAGTGCCCCAGAAGAGTCAAGCCTCCCCTTCCTGAGACCTATACGAAAAAGGATACATTTCAAAATAAATGTACACAATATTTGCAGGTTTTCTTTGTTTTAATGGATGAAACAAAGATAAATGGGCATAATTACAATAGTAATGGGACTGCCCTTAAAAGAATACAATCAGGTGCTCCACAGTCACACCGTGAGTGTTATTTGTTAAAGGCTGGGTATTCACGCTGCTATACATTTTCAATAAATTACACCTTCAGTTTACTGCTAGCTACTGATTGAAAGGACCTCTTTCACAATACATGTAATTTTGCCCACAGCCCAATTTTTTGTTTATTGTGTGGTATTCGTAGTACACCCAGAGACTCCCAAGAATATACCTTTAGAAAATCCAAAAGTCATCCAGGGCCTGTACTATGACCTATTTTATGATCATTGCCATAGGTGTGAGCCAGGGTGCACACTTTACCCCAAAACTTACTCAAACACAAATAATAAATCATCGAATTGGGTCAAATCACCTTCACTGAAATCTGGTGCATCTTTTGAAATCAAATGTAAAGCTAAGTATTACAATTGAAAGAAGTTATTGAATTTTAACTGGAAAAAAATTAGTTTTTTTTTACGGAGCTCCCCTGGTGACATTGGATAGAAAAAAAATAATGCGTGGCCACGAGAAAGTAAGGCGAGGCCACGAGATAGTAAATAAGCGGGTCACGACATAGTTCATGCGTGGCCACGAGAAAGTAATGAATGGCCACGACAAAATTCACTTTTAGTAGGTCAATATAGTATTGAGATCTACTAGTTTCAGAGCAATACAGAGACTGTCGCCCCTTTATTTGGACAACTTTGAATACATTTCTCGTTATTTTAATTTGGGAATGAACTACAATGACATTCTTAAGTCACTTGCGATTAGGCAGGGAGTAATTCTTAGCAAGAGACACTTAATTCGGCTGCTCTAAATGACTGCGGTCATACCATCTGTGCTTCCGTGATTCTGTTGCGACTTTGCCCAAATATTACGGTAGGCCAAAGGTTACGGAGGTATTTATGGTGGTGCGTTCAGTGGCACAACATTATTGATTACAATCACATTTAAATCAGGCATTTGACGCCTATTTTACTTTATGCGAATATCAGAAAAATTAGTAAAATTTATTAAAAAATTAAATCAAACTTGTACGAGGTCCAACAGAATATTGTACAGTACATTCCCAGGTAGGCCTACCTCTGTGCTTCTTTCCTGAAAATGTACTGTAGCATTATTGATTGACAGCACATCCAAATCAGGCATTTGAGACTCATTTTAAAGAACAGCAAATATTTAAACATCATAAAAAATCAAAGTAGTACTATGATCTCTAAAGTCCAACAGAATATTGTAAAGTCCTGTCTCAGGTACCTCTATGCTTGTTTCTAAACAATTTACCGTAGCATTATTGATTGAGAGCACATCAAATCAGGCGTTTGAGGCTCATTTTTATGAACAGCAAATATATGAAAATTCTCATCTGTACTATGATCTAATTTTGTTGATCTGTTGGACTTAAGAGATCATAGTACTATTTTTGACTTTTTATGATGTTTAAATGTTGCTGTTCATTAGAAATAGTCTCAACTCATCAACTCTCAACTGCCTGATAAATTTTGAGAAGGAAAGCACAGGGTAAACTTCTATTTATTGAACCTCTAATCCTAAGTAAATTTTGATTTTAATTTTGAACTGTTTTTGTGCTTATAGTAAAAATGGGCCTCCAAGCGCCTGATTTTAATCTTGCTCTTAATCAATAATGTTGCAAAATAAAATGTCTGCAAATTAGAGATAGTATTTTCTTTACAATCAGGTGCTCCGCTAGGCAGCACCGTGAGTGTTGAGCAAAATGCACGCAGCAGAGATCACGGACCTGTTTAAGGGTCAGTTGACTGAATTTGGGGAAAAGGAATTGCACAGAGACATGTAATTTTCTGGACCTCCTAAATAAAGTACAAATTCTTGATTGCTTTAATTTGGACTGTTTTTGTATTTAGCGTATAGTGAAATGGGCCTCCACCCTGATTTTATTCGCTCTTAATCAATAATTTTGCGATAAAATCTGCTTAAATTAGAAGTTATTTTCCCGCAGTGCCACTAGGCGCGCATTAAGCCTACGTATGACATTTGAGCAAAAATGCATAACAGAATCACGGATGGTATGAGTCATTTAGGTGCAGCGTAAAGATCTTTACAAAGATTTTTCTGCATTATTACGCATTACTAACTATCGTCTGTGTACATTCACTGAAATCTACGTAGCCTGCGTTATTTATCCGTGTACATGCATTAACTATTATTGTACGCATTACTATCTCGTGGCCTCGCCTTACTTTCTCGTGGCCACGCATTATTTTTTTTCTATCCAATGTCACTAGGTGGGCTCCGTATTTTTTTAATGATTTTTTCAACAAATTCAATTCTTTAGAGATGTGTCTGACCAACTTACAGTTGCTGTACAACTAAAATACTTACAAATTATTTGGCCACATATATATTCTCAAAGTGGGAAAAAAATCATCAAATTCTGAGACCAGTAAAGTTGTTCAATTAACAGGTTTAGTTACTGTGGTAGAATCAGGATACTGTTCCATGTCTTGTATATCAGGGAACCTTTAAAGATTTGTTCAGAATTCATCCTTTAAGTATGATTTCTTTTAGAATTTGAATGATAGATTCAAAACAAACATTTCACATGAAATGTTATTCATTTTAATATTGAACAGCCACAAAGGGCCTGTATATTATGCCTTTGTGATGAGATAATAATGAGCCATTGATACAAGTAAAAACCGATGCAGTTTTGGATTGTTGTAATCAGATTGTATATATCTACAATGACAGCAATACATAAACATTACTTCTGTCAATTTCTGTTTCTAGTACTTATATATACATGTAATCTGTTTTATGGTCTTCGTGTCTTTTTGCATAGCAACGGCTTGGACAATTTTAATTTGTAGAGTGAAACTGTAGTGAGGGAAAGGGGATCTGAGAAATCCATAAGATGTATGATTGGCTGGTTATTTCATAGAATGGAGTCTTTGAATTTGCTTGTGTATGGTTGGAGGGGTTTCTGATTTTGAAAATGTTTATAATATCCCAAATAATAGATTACAGATGCAACATGTGCACACATGCCAGAGGTTCTCTTTCCAGCAGGACAGAGACAATAATATGCCTTCACAGGATCATCTGATGCATTCTTGTCAAATTGAATCCAAACATTGTATTTTATTTGAGATCTGTGACGAGAATGAATCTGTCCCCTAATGAGATCAGCATCATGCTGGTAAACCCAAATCTCATAGTCACCATCATTTTTTTGATGCTCAGCAATGTAGCCAGGGGACTGTTTGATTTGGTACCGCATGTTATGGTCTCAAGGTATCCCAGATCCATATGAGGGAACGAGATATCAGATGCTTCAAGCTTCTGCCATTCACTACGAGCTCTACGTGACATATTTGGGTCTTCTGCAACTCGTTTTGCCAAAACATTGTCTTTTTTTAAAAGTGAAAGCATACGCTGAGCCATCTTAGTATCTCATTCCTCTCGATCTGGATCTGAAACATATATTGGTCCTCTGAAGGCATTGAGACATGCAGTTACTATGCGCACTAATTTGCCAATGACCTCAACGAAATAATTTGAGGTAAGTTGTTCCTTAAACAACATCCACTTCTTTAAACGCCCGTGGTAGGACTCTACTATCCATCTTGTTTTGGTACAGCAACGATCACTATTGGCTGTTGAGGAATCCAATTGGGATTTACCAGTTGGTAAAAATGACGGCATTCTAGCATCATACCCCAACTTAGCAAGAAGATCTAAGGCATCCCTGAAACCATGATCTACAATCATATTGTCATTTGCTTCTAACCAAGATTTCAATATTTCAATTTTTTCCATGATGAGCCGAGTTATTGTTGCATCATTTACGTTACCATGGTAGGGGCCAATAGTGTCTAAAACATATCCATCAGGCAGTACAACTGACATGAATTTTAGGTAATTTCATTTTTTCTGTCCTCCGTAAGATGCCCTTTGAAACTGATGATCACTGCATTTGTTGAGGTAGATATATGTACCATCTAAGATAAGAGTGACCTGGTCACCATAAAAAGCTTTAGTAAAGACAGTGTTGTGAGTTATGGCATCGTGGCGTGAAATATGATTTGTGCCAAGGTAATTGGGAACAACTATTGTGTTCAAAATATCTGCAATTGTATGAAAATATCTTGACAGTGTAGCTTGGGAAAAATTAGTAAGCATGGTCATTTTGACACCCCTGCATGGAACAGTATCCTGATTCTTCCACAGTAACCCAACCTGTTAATTGAACAACTTTACCGGTCTCAGAATTTGATGATTTTTTTCCCACTTTGAGAATATATATGTGGCCAAATAATTTGTAAGTATTTTAGTTGTACAGCAACTGTAAGTTGGTCAGACACATCTCTAAAGAATTGAATTTGTTGAAAAAAATCATAAAAAAAACTTTTTTTTTCCAGTTAAAATTCAATAACTTCTTTCAATTGTAATACTTAGCTTTACATTTGATTTCAAAAGATGCACCAGACTTCAGTGAAGGTGATTTGACCCAATTTGATGATTTATTATTTGTGTTTGAGTAAGTTTTGGGGTAAAGTGTGCACCCTGGCTCACACCTATGGCAATGATCATAAAATAGGTCATAGTACAGGCCCTGGATGACTTTTGGATTTTCTAAAGGTATATTCTTGGGAGTCTCTGGGTGTACTACAAATACCACACAATAAACAAAAAATTGGGCTGTGGGCAAAATTACATGTATTGTGAAAGAGGTCCTTTCTGACCTCTTAACAAAAAGAAAAACGCAAACAAATTTTTGGAGACATCTTGGAACAGTTGAATGAAACCCAAACATTTTAAAAGGAGTGATGACAAAATGGTTTGGGCCAACTTACTTTTGTTCATTTTTTGATAATACAGCAAATTTTGCATCAAAATTTGTTTCTTTATCAATAGAGACCATTTCTGTTATCATTCTTTTATGGAGATGGCAGTGATTTAAAAAAAAAATGTTTGTTTAAATGTATTTTTGGGGGGCATTTTGTGCCTTTATTGATAGGAGGGAGATAGTGGATAGGCTGTGAAAGGGGGTGAGAGAGTAGGGGGAGACACTCTGCAAACTGGTCACAGGTGGGATTCGAACATGGACCGACAGGAGCATGTACATGGGGTGCCTGGTTGCTAACCACTCCGCCAAACTAGCACCCTGATTTCAAACAATTTGTTCAATTACTTGAATGTCGTAAGAATGTTTTTAATGTTAATTGTCACCTAGGACATTCATAGTCTCAGAGATCCTATTACTTTGCTGTCTGTGATCGATTATGGTGACATTTCATCCATGCAAGCATCCTCAACAGTTTTACCAACTTTTGATTCAGTGTATCATGCATATTTTTCGCCATTTCTCACCGAGCACCTAGGGCATGGAATAACCTCCAAAACCAGCTAAAAATAGTGCTGGTGATCTCGCTGAGAAAATTTGAAAGGATCATAAAGAGTGTGGTGACAGTTAGGTGAAGCTGCTTTTCATGAAAGGTCACTGTACATTTTAAAATGTGAATTGTTGTGCTGTTAATGTTTTGTCTTGTGTTTTTTAGTCTGTATCACTGTATTGGCTGGTACTTTGGCCAGGTCCCTCTTGTAAAACACATTTTAATCTCAATGGGACTTCCTGGTTAAATACAGGTATAATAAAAAATAAAACAAAATCCTCTACATTCACCAACATTTTTGTGGTATTTAATCACACAAATACTTGACATGCAGGGTTTCACACCACCACCACCTAATGTATGTAGTTTCTCGATGTGTTGATGTGTAGATCCAGATGATGAAGAAGCTTCGCCGACACAGACTTGTTTGCATGAAAGAGAAGTTTTATTACAAACCAAGCAAGTGTCTTAATCAGGCACTCCGGACAGCCTGAGAGGCTCAAGCCAAAATGAGACCTCCTGAACAGTATAAGGCCCCATCCACACAAAGACAAAATGCTTAACAGTTTCCAAAATGATCGTCATAAAGACAAAGGCGTCTCAGAAAATGTGTACGTCTATATGAATGCACTCGATACGCATCAAAACGCTGTAAAACACATGCCAGACCTCTAGGGGCACTGTAACGATATGATGGAAACAAGCGGAAACAGACGAAAAAACAGTGGGCATGCGCACTTGCGGCAAAAGATGTAAACAGAAATTGTGATATTATCATAAAGTGCCGTAATGTGTCCACAATAATTGTTCAACTCGGTGGTGATTGAGAAGAAGGAGATTTTGCTGCAACAGGGATAGTAGGGTCACTAGCTTCATCAGCACATATGCTTCACATACACCGCCATTGTCGTTGCTGCGTGTGGCGCTTGCGTGTCAATGAAGATATGAAACCATGACGTAAGCGTATCTGAAAACTTGCAGAGAGCCAGTAATCAGCTGCGTGTACGGCATTTTAAAATCTTTCCACTCTGGAACCTGGTTTAAAAAATGATCGTTTACAGACCCCCAAAACGCCGTCTTCGTATGGATGATACGCAGATTCGGCAAAAAACATATGCGTTAAGACCTCGGTTTGGCTTCGTGTGGATGGGGCCTAAGAGTACATGTATTTATACCAGATTCATTGTTTACGATACACAGACATGCATGTAGCGTGGACTCTCATTGGATAAGATCATCTTAGATGTATAACATGTAAACTGAAGGGTTTTTTACCTTTACCTTTTACACAGGGTTTATCACTCTATGTATTTGTGTTAAACATTCAGTTATTTACCCAACAATAGTGGTTGACCAACAAAAGAAACAAGTCGAGAAGGTCATGTGTGTGAAGCCTCTGGTGGACACCTGAGCACCTTATCAGGTCATCTGCAGTCTGAGTGGGAAAAGGTCAACTTCAGTCCTCTCATGAATACACCCTCAAAAACACCTATTTTATTTTAAACCATTCGCATCAGATACTACATGTACTAAAACATTTGGCTGCTGATTGTTGAGTTTCACCAAAACTTTGAAATTAATATGTTGCTCAACTTTGAAACTAAACATTTTCTGATGCCTTTGCAAACACATGTCCCTTCTTAAGAACTTACAGCAGTTGTGCATCAAACTCTTTCAAATATAACACTCAGTGCCACTGTGAATCACATGGTGTTATCCTATCAGGCACAGACTCATTACTTAATAGCCATACCTTGTACACAATGATGTGCAATGACCTTCAGAGAAAGGTATGCCCTTAGCACCTTGTTATTGTTTTAGATATTATATGGGAACTGAGTTTTTGTAACCTTAAAGAGCCCTTGGGGGTGGCCCAGACCTTTGGTGGTATCCCTCTAGCTTTTCAATAGCTTTTTAAAATAATTATACAGATTGGTTTGTATGTAAAGGCCACACATTTTGTGAGGGAGAGCATTTGGTTGCTAAAAGTATAGTTTAGTATTTCAGGGAAATGTTGCACAAGGTTAAGTTTGGTAATAAAAACATAATTTCGATGATATCTTCCCTAGAATAAGCACAGAAGTTGGGCTAAACATTCCTGCAGATGGTGCCAAGATGATTGAATAATTTATTCTATTTTAGATGAAGGCAAACTAAACTCAGTGTTGGGTTATTTGTAAAAGGATAAGTTCGGTTCTGCTTTCACTTTGTTTATAGAATGAAGCAGAACAATATACTAACCCAGAAGGCTTTCCTGATCCAAACAGTGCTTCGGGAGATCAAAATCGAGCAGCGGACATCCGTATAATGGTAGCACATAGGGCATACAGCGCCGCTCCTAAAACTGCATTAATCGTCCAAAAAAGTATTAGTTTCACCAATATTCCATTATGGTCCGTTCAGGCTACTCCTCCATGACAGTCTGTGTCACTCCAGACGTGTTGTGGGACTGTGCCGACCTCTGAAGTGAAGAAGACCGCTTGCTCCGCGCCTGCGCAGTGCTCTCTGGAGCGCTGCCTCCGCATCCTCCTTTCGATGAGCTCCTCATCTGTAAACTCTGGCTCGAAACTGTAAGGACACCCATCATATTCAAAGTTCTCCTCCACAACATCTTCATCCGATAGATATTCGTCCATTTTGCACAAAACTGGAAGAAGAAAGTCGTTGTGTAGCCGGCGGTCGCCGCTGAAACAATGAGCCGTACTGCGCATATGCGGAGCAAGCGCTCTTCTTCTTCAGTTCAGAGGTCGGCACAGTCACACAACATGTCTGGAGTGACACGGACTGTCATGGAGGAGTAGCCCGAACGGACCATAATGGAATATTGGTGAAACTAATACGTTTTTGGACGATTAATGCAGTTTTAGGAGCGGCGCTGTATGCCCTATGTGCTACCATTATACGGATGTCCGCTGCTCGATTTTGGATCTAAATATCTCCTGAAGCACTGTTTGGATCAGGAAAGCCTTCTGGGTGAGTATATTGTTCTGCTTCATTCTATAAACAATGTAAAAGCTGCAGGAACTGAACTTGTCCTTTAACAGCACAACACAGCACATATTTTCAATGGTTTTCCTGCATGCTAGCAAACCCATTTGTTTTGGTACCAGTTCACTTCAGGCATAAGGACATATGGGGCTATGCATTGTGTGCAAAAGTAGTATCGTGAGTAGTACCATGACTTACTCAATCTTCCTTAAAGGTAATGAGGGCTTACACTCTGATTGTTTTAAATTAATGTTACATCTAGAACATCTATGCATATACAAGGCACATCCTGCCTTTGCCCTGCAAACTGCTGCATGCCATATGCTTTTCAGACTATCAAACTAGGGCCCGAGATGGGACTTTAGGTGCTTTTGCAGCAAGCCTGAAGTGGAAACTCAAGGAACTGCATTTTTTGGTTCCATTTTTTTAATACTGGTGTTTGCTGCCTGGTCTTGACATTTGTTTTGTTGCTTGTTGAAGTGACCAATCTCTGCAGGAGAACATGTTGCTGTGAAAGTAAAGGAGTTCCTTTCAGCTCAGCAAAAGTTATTTTTTGGTGTACCCAGGTGAAAAAGTGTGTACACTATTTTAAAGGTTGACAGTTGAACTCTGTGCATGAATATATTCAACTAGATGCTGAATTATTCTTCTATCACATCTCTAACCCTTGAATTTGTCTGCTTAGTTACTGGGACAGCACCATGATTTTTGTGTTTCTTTCTTGCCACACAGTAAATACATAAATAAACTGTTTTTGATGTGATGTTTTCAATGAATTCATGCACCAGTGTAGAGCCAGCGCTCCTCCTGACAGGGGGGCTGTGAGAAACAAATGTGACAAACCCTCTCCTCGCTCTTCCTGTATGCATGGATCTCTCCCTGTCACTCCGCTTGCACATCATCCACTGGCCACAACATGCCACACTGAGATGTGCTGATCAAAAGCCCAAGCTGTCATGATAAACTGACACTCTCATCCCTTTTCCCCCTCTCACAGAGCTGTGTGAAAAAGAAACCAACACAGCAGTCATTTTCTCCCACTTAGAAATGTTTTCTCCAATCCAGATACTGGTTCTGTTGGCTGAATGTGGATTTAAATGGATTTGATGTCCTTGTAATGTGGTCTGGATGTGGTAGATCAATACTCAAATCTAAACCTAAGCAAGCAGAGGGGAATTCGTTATGACCGTAATTTTTATTTTATAGCACAGTGGAGAGACATAATAATAAAAGCATATAAAACAATTCAAGTTTAAAGTACTTTTGGTTTTGTGGTATGTATGTTCTTTCTGTTCTCATCCTGGTGAGTTAACAAGCAGGATTTTAACCAGAGTGATTTTTATGCCAGGCTAAGGTATGCATTTGCCAGGGGGTTTTGCTACATGAGGTCATCAGGTGTTGTCAATAAGATTAGCTAAAGCATTGTGTTCTGGTTTAATACAGTGCATTTGATCATAAACGTTCAAGAGAACTTAACTTTAAAATTCAACTTTTATCCCAGAATTCTGAGAATCAAGTCAAAATTCTGATTTTTGTTCAAATTTTGAGATTTGAGGGGTAATCAGTGTTGCCTGTTTCTGAGTTCTTCCTCAAAAGATCCTGAGCAGCACATCTTGAAAACCTAGGCCCCATCCACACGAAGCCAAACCGAGGTCTTAACGCATACGTTTTTTGCCGAATCTGTGTATCATCCAAATGAAGACGGCGTTTTGGGGGTCTGTAAACGATCATTTTTGAAACCAGGTTCCAGAGTGGAAAGATTTTGAAATGCCTTATAGGCAGCTCCGTGATTACTGGCTCTCCGTAAGTTTTCAGATACGCTTACGTCATAGTTTAATATCTTCATTGACACGCATGCGCCACATGCGGCAACGACAATGTCGGTGTACGTGAAGCATATGTGCTGATGAAGCTAGTGACCCTACTATCCCTGTTGCAGCAAAATCTCCTTCTTCTCAATCACCACCGAGTTGAACAAACAATTATCGTGGACACGTTCCGGCACTTTATGATCACTTTATCACAATCTCTGTTTACAACTTTTGCCGCAAGTGCACATGCCCACTGTTTTTTCGTCTGTTTCCGCTTGTTTCCATCATATCGTTACAGCGGTCCTAGAGGTCTGGCATGTGTTTGACAGCGTTTTGATGCGTATTGAGTGCATTCATATAGACGCACAAATTTTCTGTGACGCCTTCGTCTTTATGACGATCGTTTTGGAAACTGTTAAAGCTATGGTCTACGATTTGGAAGCTTTGTACATCTTAATAACACCGTTTATAAGGCTGTTATGGTCCTATGGTCCTATCTACACAGTATAAAGACCAAAAAGAACGAAAAAAATCCATTCAGTATATCCGCTGCAAAGCTGCATACTAGCTGACCAATCAAACCTTGAAGCCTGTAAGGTTCAATTGGTCCGTGTGTTGGTCCGTGAGTCCATCCAATCCCCTGTCTCCCTCACTACGCAGCGTCACGCCCATGGTCCCGCCTCCTCCCCTCTACCTTCGGTGAGCAGCTAGCAGCGTTAGCTACTGAACTATCATGGAGCCGGAAAAGCATAGCGCCGAAACCGGGAAGCCGCTTCCCTCTCCCGCGGGCAAGGAGCTCTGCCCGCGGGTTGAGGCCTGTTAGCGGGCTAACGGCTAACGAATGGCCTCAGTCGGCCGTCAGACCTTCAGCATCGGCCGTTTCGCCCCTGGTTGATCAGGTAATGGCTTTGTTTACTACAGTGGGAGATGTCTGCTGAATAACTCTGGTTAGTCTGTGCCTGTCCTGGCTAATGACTTGTAGCGGAGCGGGTTAGTCTGTTAGCCGCTAATCGTTAGCATTGTAAGCTGAGCTGGGAGGATAGGCCGAGAAAGATAAATTCTCCCCCACAATCGGCTCCGCCCTGGCGGCGCCAGACCCGCATTGCCGCCGGTCCAATTGAAATGGCTACTGCTGTGTGTTACAAGGGGGATGTCTGTCGTGTTTGATACTTTCAGTTGAGCTGAGCTGTTTTTGATTGAGTTTGCTGCTGATAGATTGTGCTAGTCGCTCGTAGCTCTGCCGGAGGGGGCTTGTTGTTATGTGAGACGACACGAGCTGGGGGCGGGATCTTCGAACACGGAGGGGAGAGGTGAGGGAAGGGGGGGCAGGCTGCGGTTTCAAATCATAGACCACAGCTTTAAGCGTTTTGTCTTCGCGTGGATCTAGTCTGGATCTAGTCTGCTTTGAAATAACTGCTTTTGAGGGACCAGTTGCTGATGTAGCATGATGATCTTTTGCCCTGTTGCTGTACTCTGTCTTTTTTGAAATGCAGTCAGAAAATCAGAATGGTCAAAAAACTTAAGTCATGAGGCCATTGCACAGCAGTTGGGATTTTTTTTCTTTTTCATAGAACTATTTTTTTTAATCCCTAGATTTCCTATATAAGCTTACACGGGAGCAATGTAGTGTCGCTGAGCTTCTATATTTCTGACTTTGGTTCTTTTTTAAGTTTCACACATCTAACCTGCGAAAGCACTTGTTGGTATGTACATCACATTTAGTCAAAACATTCAGCATGTTGGACCTCTTGATTGTGTTTGAACCACAGCAGCCCATTTTATATGACAAAAATAAAAATGACAATGAAAATGGATTCAAAGATAGTGCATGGAAGAAGGTTGTATTTTGAGTAGCAGTAATATGATGATGTGTGTATGCCCAAGCTTCTACTGTTTGAACAGTTAGTCCTGGAGCAGCTGTGAAACAGTTTCAGCTCCTGAATTTATTGCTGGTACTCACTAAGTTCTCCTTTACAGAATCAGATAGGCAATCTCATTTGTCTTTGATTGAAATGAGCATGAGGTTACAGTCACTCCATGTCAAATTAGTTTTGACTTTTGAGGCATTGTTTTCTAATGTAAAAAATATGTATATAAGTAGGCATTGCTGTTAACGTGGAACAAATG
The DNA here is from genome assembly GCA_036419115.1 of Scarus forsteni. Lineage (NCBI taxonomy): Eukaryota > Metazoa > Chordata > Actinopteri > Labriformes > Labridae > Scarus > Scarus forsteni. The sequence goes on along the minus strand of JAZDUH010000136.1, from coordinate 25,812,195 downwards.
GCACATCAAAAATCGACTCTGAAATACAATTTCTTGCTGTTTATGCCCATCACCCCTGATGGCTGCAAGACATTCCTCACAAGCAGGGCACCTACTTTCTAAAAATAGTTACAATATCTGTCACTCTAGCAAGAATGAAACAACTATAAATAGGGAACCAAACCAGCCAAAAAGCTCAAATAAAATTACCTCTATTCTTAAAGGCAGGGATTGCAGTTGGTTATTCTAAATAATGTTTTGTTTGCAAGAAAAAGACAGAAAGGAATTTGGAATAGATGTTTTGACCACTAGTAAACTTTTGGGCTCGATTTCTGACTTTCAAAGGATTTTTCGTCAGAGAGAGAAGAGATTGGTCTGTAATCTTCTGACTGAGCTCGGTCAATGGTGGGGATTTTTAGAGGAGAAACACCACTGGTGATTTTAAGATAGGCAGGAACAGACAAGGATGTAGAAGTTGATAATAGGGAGCAGGCTGAGGGCAAAACTGGGAGGAACTTCATTTGAAACAAGTGAAAATGAAAGTGTAGTCACAGAGACATCCTCAGAAGGAGAAACAATAAATAAAAGGTGCCTCAGTTTAGATCAACACAAGAAATTATTGCATTGCATAGTGTCTAAAAAAGAAAATAATAGCATTTCAGCGTCCTTATATTACCACAGCTCAGCATTACTTAATCTGAACTACAATACCCATAATTCTATTCAGTCTAACTCACACAACTTAAGTCAGAATCATCCTCTGTGGAACAAAGCATAAATGGCTGCTTTGTCCTCAGAAAATTGGGGAGCTGAACTTCTCTCACATCTGCTGCTACACGTGGCTGCTCCTATTGTGGCTCTATTGTGATTCTCTGAATACCTTGATTACGCCAATCTTTGCCAGTGGAGGTATCTGCCCTCTGCATACCCATATGGGACTTTTATTATGTGTGAGACTTTCAGCCCTGCTTTTCTTTCTTCTTCTGACGTTTCAAGTCATTCAGCTGCAGGGAGAATGGAAGTGACATCTTTCTATGCAAAAAGTGCACAATTGCCTTAACCGCATGAATCGTGGAAAAACTGTTTTTGAATCTTTACAAAATACTCAAGCTTTTCAAAGGATCTCGATGCAGCATGCCGAAACAGTTTTACAATTTCTGTCCAGTGCTGAATTCATTGTCTTCTGTTCTTGGGATGGGAGAACATGATGAAGAGACAGATTACAGTGACAGACAAGCATGTTGGGTCAAGCAAACACTGTGATTGTAGAAATGTTTGGGTGGATAGTTGTCTCACACTTTCCAGTCAGGTTGTCTAGCATGACCCGATTGCTAATAACTTGACACACTAGACGGATTGTTGCATATGTCCTTGAGATCTGCCTGATGACAGACATTTATTTAGCGTGGAGTGATTCCAGTGGAAAGTTTAAAGGCTCATGATGTGCATATGAACAAAGTCTCCAGTCAGTACTTAATCTATATTGGTATTTAGTGTTGAGGGTACTGCAGTTAAAGGAGTGTCCATGTTTTTGTTGTTGTTGTTATGAGTTACCAATGATGTTCAATTTTTCCCCTTCCAGCTGAATACCTGCCAAGTTTCAGCCAATTTCCAGACAACTTCAAGCTGCCAGGATTTCCCCCTTCCTCCATGGGGTGTCTAAATTCCACCATACACTTGCCCATTAACGCAAATGCAGGGTGCCTCATTCGATGCCGCTCACAAGAATACATACAGTTAGCTTTAGCTTTTGCTCTATGGTGTTTTCCAGTTGATCATTTGATCTGTTTTTTCTTCTTGTCTTTATAAAGCTGTCCTAATCATATCAGCTCTGATTGCACAACAACTTCAAAACCATGTTCCCTGTGGTTGGAATTCCTACTTGGGGGTTGGATGATCTACGGTTTACCCGACTTTACCAGCTGGCACCTGGAACGTTTTTATCTGGGATGTGACATTAATGCAAGTTTCTACAAGTTCTGAGGTAAATGGAATGCACCATCATTAGAGTAGCAACACTATTAACCAGTCAGTAAATATTTGTCACATCATCCCAAGTACCTCATCACAACCTGAATGTTGGGCAGGCCCCAGCTTGTTCCAGGCAAGACTCAGTTGAGAAAAAGGGAGGAAATTAAATGTCCATCTGTACATAACATGGTCATCTTGTAAGTCAAGCAATATGTAACAGTTAAAGTGTTATCTTTCTTTTTCTTTTAGTAACTGAATACTGAACAGAAAATGCTAATACTTAAGACTTAACATAAGATAAAAGCATCTGAATAGTTTCTGTCCATTTACCACCTGTTGGCATAACGGCAGTATTAAGACTATATCTTATTGCTAAAATGCAAAAAATGGTCTTACTCACACATGCACTTCCAACAATAGCAAAACAAGTTAATTAGTAAGCAAAGTCAGAACAGGAAATGCATCCTGTCAGTTTGAGGTCTGCAGTATTTCCTACTGATATTTTTCTGGCACACTTTATTTTAATGATAGAGTGGCTGAAGACACACATCTGTTGCTGTTGACATGATGCTTTCACACACTGCCTCCATTTTGGGCAGGTACACTGAGGATAACAGTTTGCTGTGGCTCTGCTCTCACATTGCAAAGCTTTGTAATTACACAGCTGAAAAAATCAACATGCCAGAATTTTTGAAACTATTTTGGAGAGACTTCTTGGGCTGGCCTCAGTTTTTGGGCCCTATCTTATAACCAGCACAATGTGTTTTGGTTTCTTCTCTAATATCAACCTGAAGCAGGTGTCATTTATATGCTGTGTGCTCACACTGTTAAAGTAGGGAACGATCATGCACTCCAAATTGCACCCAGGGGTGTGTTTGTCTGAAGAGTGGTGAGATGTAAAACTGGTGTGCTCAGGATGCAGAAACTGGCTGCACTCCTTCTTTTTGGTCTAACATCTAGAGTCTGTGGCGCCAAGTGTTTCTTCTATTTTGAGAATGCATTTGAGATATAGACATCCATGTGATCAAAACACAAACTTAACTCAGCAAGTTTCACTCACACAGGATGCACAGCGGCACACCTGGTTCAATTTCAGAGCATTTGCTTAAAGCAGGCATGTCCAAAGTCCGGCCCGGGGGCCAATTGCGGCCGTGTTCAAATTTTCACTGGCCCGCAGTCTCTGTTATAAAATCAATTATATACGGCCCACTTGCGCCATTGACTGCTGTATAAAATACTTGTGTACAAAAAACCTATTTTACATTTCACCAGAAGACGGCAGTAGCACTGTGGCCACATCCTTGACACTTGACACCCGATCTTTTGTCATCCCATTTCAAACATGGTGACTGTAGCTAAAAAAAGAAAACTTGACAGCGAGTGCCGCCGATTCCAGAACAAATGGAGTATTTTTTCGCCGAAATACAAAACAACTGTGTCTGCCTAACTTGCCACGAGATTGTAGCTCTTTCCAAGGAATTCAATGTCAAGCGGCACTATCAGACAGAACATGCTAACTACGACAAGCTAATTGGGGACGAACGTGGCAAAAAATTGAAACAACTTTTTTAACGGCACATCAGTGCTTTTTCACAAGAGCCCGTAAGTCAAATGGAAATGCCACAAGGGCTAGCTACGAGGTGGCAACGCGGATTGCCAAGCACTGCAAACCTTCCACTGAGGGTGAATTTATTAAAGACTGTGTGCTAAAAATAGTTGAATATTTTTTTCCTGAGAATAAGAAAGATTTTGCCGATGTTTGCCTGACTCGTAACATTGTGGTACGGAGAATTGAACACGTTTCATTAGATATTAAGAGACAGTTAGAGAAAAAGCTGAATGGTCGGACCCCTGCACATTTTCACCTTACCAAATCTGGCCCTCGTGGCAAAAAGTTTGGACACCCCTGGCTTAAAGATTCAGATGAAAGGTCACAGGTCGCAGAGCTAAGAGACGGTGTGGTGTTACACGGTGCAGTATTCCCGTGTGTCCCAGTGTGCCTAATAGCTCCAGAAACAGGAGGCATACTATTGATAGTCATTATGCTCGCTCAAAAAAAAATGTTGCTCAGTGTTTTTTTTACACATTCATTGAAGAACAGGGCCAGGGGTTCCAGTAAGAAAATGAGAAACTAAATAGCTTAAAGCCCACAGATATTTAATTTTCAGCAAACAGATCTTTTTTGAAAAAATAATCCTTCATGATCCTGACAGTTTAAGTGGAGATTTTAACTTTTAACTGTTGAGGTTTTACTTTTACGTTTATGAGGAAGTGACCAACTCTCCCTTTGATTGTTTCTTATTCTATGTTAAAGTGATAGTTAACACATTTTACTTTACAATTAAATTATTTATTTACTCTCTGTGCTTCATTCATGTATTTTCAAGCTAACTAATAAGAAAAACTGAGCTCTTATAAAGATGTTTGTCATTTTCACATACTAAACCAAACGCTTTAATTCACCATTTATTCGTATGTTGACCGATATACAGCCCAGGATTTTCCTCTAAGTAACATTTGGAGTAGTGTCTTTAAAACTCCTCACAAATGAATTTTATGTTTCTTATTTATGAGACAAAATTGCAAATTTCACTCCAAAATTACATCCATGCATGCCTTAGTTCATAGTCTTAACATCACATAAAATCATCAGAGTAGCTCTTTACATCAATAAAACATCTGCTAACATGCAGCAAAACTAGCAAACGAACATAAAAGAAAGCTGACAAAGACAGGCAGCTTTTTTAAGAATATAAGACATACCTCTCTGTGTCTTTCAGAAAAAAACTTAACCATGAATCATATAAATTATTTTATTTCTTAGTTTTTAGTGCTTCTCCATTCCTCTACTCCCTCTATTCTACTCAAAATGGGGAAACATTGAACAGGAAATCCTTGTCCTGCTTTTATTCTCTGCAGGTAAATTTGCACTGTCACACAGTCGTCAAATGAAGTCGTTCAATACTGTAAAAACTAAACATTTGACTCTGCAATTGGAATTAAATTGTTTTAATTACAAAAATAAGATATGAACTCATGAACTAAGACGATAAGTATGTTTATTATAACTCTTTTTTTCACTTTTTAACCCATCATCACCAGCTGTGTTACATGAGCAGTAACATATATCATACATTGTTCTGTGAGTACTCTTATGGCCCTTTTCCACTAGCTTAGCTCTACTCTACTCTCCTTGTGCTGCTTTTCCATTAGCCCCAGTCGGCTGCCCAACGGGGTGGGCGGCACTGCGGTTACGTCATTTTGAGCGCGACACAACAATCTGTGGCTTTTTGTCACAACCTGAGTAAAAAAGGAAAGCAGAAGAAGGCTGCAGGTGGTAAGAAGAAATACCTCTTGAGAAGCACAGGAGAGTTTTGGAAGCTATACAACAGAATGAGGCTGAGAGCAATCGAGCTGCAAAGAAAAGACGTATGAGGGTAAGCTAACGGTAGCTACTGCTAGCATGCTAGGTTGTCGTGCTCATGACTCATCGATGATGACATTGTCTGACCAATCAGTAGCCGGCAGTCGGTGACGTCATCTTTTAGTATCGACTCAGCTCGCTTGGAACCAGAGTGGAGTAGGTACTAAAACTAGCTTGTTTTAGGAGGTACCGGGCTAGTGGAAACACGCTGCAAATCGAGTAGGGCAGAGTAGAGTTGGCCCAAGGCGTGCTAGTGGAAAAGGGCCATTAGAGTATCACGCCACAATAGAAAAAAGAAGAATTAAATAACCCATCCAAAATTTTGACCAAACAAGTATAAACCTGCTGAGAAAATGACAAAACCCAAGCTGCCTGGCACACAGTGATCTAAAGGGACAGAATGCTGACACTCTGATTGGTTTGATCTATGTTCAGCCAAAAACACACCCATGCATAATTAAGACACATAAACCATCCCCCTTGACCCCTGCACCTGGCATCACACCTTGAACATATGCCCTCAAAATAGTGAAACACAGACTGATGATACAAGATGGTGTTTAACACACGCTTCAAATAAACGTGCTCCACACTGTGAAATCAGGACTTCATGTCCACAGTTCACAACTTGGCAAAGGTATTGATAAAATAAGGCCCAACCCTAAAATCACTCATGGGACCATAACTCAGGTCGGGAGCAGCCTCAGTCTGTAGAGAGTACATCTCATCTCATTATTTGAACTTTCTTGCAGAGGACCAGAGTTTGTACCCCATGCAGTTTGAATATTTAACATTAAATGTAGTCAAGAATTTCACAGAACTGTCCTTCTACACATTTGTATGAGATGTCTTGTATTGCAATCGTTTTAAAAACTCCTCAGTGTATTAAAATTCATATTTCCTCTCAAAAGTTTAACTACAGCTTCAAGACTTCTCTGCTGAAATGTCCTCCCTTTGAGAATGCCGCCTGGAGGCTGTAAATCCTCACACCACATTTGGGAGAGTTGCAGACAAGATCGTGTTTTTCTTCTAAATTTGTTGTATGACAGCCAAAAAAAAAAAAAAAAAAAAAGAAATAAAAACATGAGTACAGATTTAAACCTTGAAGGTGAAAGATGTGATTTTTAGCCAACATTTTTGTTTCTCGAATCTTCTGAAGATTTCCTCAAGGTCAGCTGGCTGTCTGTATCTGTGTTGACAGAAACCTGCTGTTTGTGGACAGTCCTGGCTCTGGTTATGGGACACAAACAAAGTGGCATAGAAACAACCATACACCATGATTCAAAAGGTAGCTATTGTGCATTGCTCAGCCTTTGCTCGCTAACATCTCTCCTGTATGCCCTCGCACTAAAAACAATTGGGTCCTACCATGACAGTGAAAGAAATTGCTCCTCACAATGAGGCCAACATATCCTGTTTCATGTAAGTTTGCCAGTTGTTTCCACAGCAGTTCTTGTCTATCTCCATCTTCTTTGTTGTAGTTCTATATGGTGACAGACTTAAGCATATATAAGGAAAGTGGATGGCAAGCTTTCATTATTTTAACTTTGTTTTATTTTTTACTCAGTTAAAGGTTATTTTTGGAATGTAGCCAAGTACAATATGTTCAAATCGTTTTTAAAGTAATATTACTGAATCTGAAAAATACCTAAAATGAACATTCATGCATAAAAAGCTATTCAGCCACAGTAATATGAGTAAATGCAATTTGTCTCAACCCATCCACCACCCACACCTTAAAAAAGGTAATAAACCACACTGTTCATGAGTTTCTGCACCATAGCTAAAGGAAAAGTTCATTATTTGGGAAGTTGGGTTTATCAGGTGCTTGACAATAGTGAATTGGTTGAAAGCACTGCCCTGCAACACTATCATTAAGGAGAACAAGCTGAGACTACCTGTGAGTCACTACTTTAACAGGTGCAGGTATTTTCCTGTAATTGTGTGAGTATTCCAAAAATGGGCCCCAAAACTATGTAGGGCTGAATGTATGATAGGGTGAAAAATTTCAAAACGCTTTTTATTTCCTCCAGGGAGTCTCTGTGTTTGACACTATTTTACAATCCAGTAAGTCGCTGTGTTCTTTCGCCCGTGTGCATTGATTTGTTTCTGTCTTAGATACAAAGTTATGCAAAATTTCAAATAGGACGTTAGAGCTGTGCTTTAGTTATGAAGCAAATAGTCACACAATATTACTGCATGCCTACTTGTAGGTGAATGTGATAATTGCACATGCCTGGATTTTTTTAACTTATAATGCATGAAAAATCTCAACCCTTCAAGCACAATAAAGTTAAAGAAATCTTTTTTCTCAAGATAGCCTGGTCTCTTAGAATTTTTGTGTGGTTATGATGTCAGATTGATGCATTACAGGAAGCGTGACCACCGACATCGACTGAAAATGTACCTCAGACCAGAAACAGGATACAAAACTTACAGAACTTTATGCAAATCACTTAAATGACAATGACAAACAAGTCAAGTCAGCTATGGTTGCATCAAGCTTTGGATATATGGAAGCAACAAAAGCTATTCACACTTCTGCTACTCCTTTTGTTCCACTGAGTTACTTGTGACATTCCTTTTATGTTTTTTTAGGAACTGATTGGCAATGACATGTCTCTTGATGGCCTTTGGTTAGTCCTGACTGACTGTCAATGTCAAGAATACAAGAGAAATATAAATTAGGTGTATCCAATTGGTCACTTAACTGTCAGGATGTTGTCACTGTCTCTAAGGATCAAAATGGAGGTCTAATGATCAATCATCAACTGAGTTAACATCAGTGAACATTATTTCTAACTTTCAAATTAATTTAACATGATTTAGTTGCAGTTCAACTCTGCTGCTTTATCATAATTATTACAGTTGTAGTACGTTGATTTCTCTGTCCAATGGTGTGACTGAATACACCTCCAAAAGCACTATCCTCAACAGAGAGGAGGATCCTCATCAAAATGACATGCCACATCTCAAGGGACTAACCAGAGACAAGTACCTTTGTTTCTGTCCACACCAGGCAAAAGTTCAGGAAACACTGTTCATGACAAGGCCAGGGTTCAGTACACAGGCTGACAATAAGCACAGACAGAGGGATCCATAACACGAGACAAGAGTAACCACCAGAGGCAAAACAGGGTTTAGAATACTGTGAGAGCACAGAATAAGGAATGCGGGAGCATGGCTGTGAGGTACAACAAACTGGCGATGAGACAGTGAGAGACATGGGGTAAAATTAAAGAGGTAACGGCGAGTGATAACAGCTGGGGAGGAGACGATCAGAGGAAGCAAAAGAGCAATAACGACAGGAGGAGCAGAAAACAGTCTGAAGCAGAGACAAGGGTGAGTGATCTCAAAATAAAACAGGACGTAGAAGAAGTAAATAAATGTAACTTAGCAGTACAGTATATCTTAAAACGAAGAGTATGCTCGCTCTATTGTCAAGGTCTTGAGTTATCACTTCTACTGAATTGGTGAAAACTGACTGAATGACTGAATGACAACAATGCTAGAATTTTATCTGGTAAATGTGACTGTAAAATCACAAGTTCTGGATTTATCTCAGTGGAACCATAAAAACACAGTTTCTGGGCAAAACAGTCCACTTCATGGCTAATTTCAAATCTTTTTGAAAGGGGACTGATTTAAGCATGAGCTTCTAAATACAGATGACCCAATAGAAATTTGCTCTACTGCACCAGAGATATGAGAAAAAGGATGTGAGCATTACTGATGGGGATGCATACAAACCCATGGAGTTGTGCGGATGATAGCTTAACACAACGATTAACAATAAGTTATAAAACCACATGTGCTGTGAAGGCTTTATCTCACCTTGGTAACTGAAGCCATGATGATTCCAACACATCATTTATATATACAGACATATATATGTGTGTGTGTGTGTGTGAGAGAGAGAGAGAAAGAGTTTAAAGTTTATTTAATCAGTTTCCCCTACAGAGTCCTTGTGAGCATTGATATCAGCACCGCTTCTGTATATGTACCGATGCACTGCTTCTGTCTTGAAATAACACATTGTAAATATACTCGATTCACATGTATTATTCCAGTCATTCTGATGCCTGACACATCCACTGAATGTTTTATATATTCATGCACTGAGCAACTAGATGGACAGCAGTGTGTGCACTGACACATTTCTATTTCTGCCAAACATCTATAGCAATATGCTCCTCATTCATTAGACTGCTTTGTTCTCGCTCACGTTACACTAACATCCACATAACCATTATGTATCACACATTTTTATCATTTTGTATATGAGTTTCCATGATGAACAAATAAGCAGAAGCTTTAAAAAAAGCACCACAGGCCTGCACATCATTTGCAGCTGCACCTTCTGCTCTCATTGAAAAGCACTGACAAGAATAAACAACAGGCACCCAGGACACCACAGCGTCCTGAGGTAAATTTACCTCTCAGCTTTATATTAACAAATCTTAATTTAGTGTGTGTTCTTTGACTGAAGATGGAGAGAGGTTGTGAATTTTTTGATGGGAGCACTGGAGGTAAGTAAGAAAGACGAGGCTAAACAGCAAGAGTCGGGCCGAAATGAAGATTGAACACAGTGTTTGCTCTGTTTATTGTAGTGAGAGCAAGGTGAATTCATGTGGGAGGTGTCATTTTACAAAAGCTCAGGCATTAAAGTGTAAAATAAAAAACAAATACATCGATCTACACACCTCTGCCACCCCCTGAAGCGTTGCGAGTGTGACGCATTTGGCTTGTTAGCAGTAGCATCATGCCCTGACTCCTCTTATAAAAACATCTCTGATTCTTGTCTGGACGGTTTGCCAGAATGGTCGGGCTTAATTTTAAACCATTTATCCTATCTGTGTGTGCACTGCTGTTGTTTTTAATCAGACACTCTCCTTCGCGCTCTAAGCTGGCCACAGATAAACCAATTATTATGGGCAGCTACGAATTATGCTGCCAGTCAGCAGCTTTTTTTTTGCCAGGTTACACAGGTCAAGTCATCCTGCAGTCAAAAAATACAGCAGAAAACAGCGAATGAAAGACAGTGTTGAAGTGCGATTAACTCCTTATTATGGGGAGATGCTCAGGAAGAGCTGAGGTCAGGGCAGAGGTTGTTTTGTTTTTTTTCCACATTAGCCCTGAAATTATTAAAGAGGCTCTAACTCCACAAGCTGCCAAGTAACAAACAAAAATATCACAAAAAGCAGACGACAGCAAACTCAGGGGTAACTGTCCATTTAATTACACAGCAATCAAAGGATTCATTACCCCTCTATAAAACTAAAACCTTGTTTCTGCCCTCATTCTGGTTCCACGTGTTAATTTTCTCTTTTATTGGAACTTTAATATGATACAAAAAGTTTCCTATCAGAGTGAAGTGACTTGTAAACAGAAAACATTATGTGGAGCTGTTAAAATCAAACAAAGATGGTTATTTATTTATTTATTTTTTTAGACAACATGAAGCTTCCTTAACGAAGCCCTACAGTAATGTCTTAAACTGCAGAGATAAATATTTCAGCCCTTCAGACTGTTGTTTCAGACTCTTAAAGATTCTCATACAATTTCTGTGTGTGTTTTTATTGTAAAATACATCTGAGAGAAGTCCCTTATGAAATTTGAGTCTCTCCAATGCTTCACCAAAGCAACACACGAGAAAATTTCATAGCAGATTTTTGCACATAAACCCAGTTTTTTTCAAACTTTTTCCAGCCAGGATTGCTTCCCTTTTGTTCTTGTTTTTGTTGCTGTTGTTGTTTTTTGTGGTGTAACAGAACTAAGGTGAGGACAGCATGCCAAGCAATGTTTGATCATTTTTGATCAAAGAAAATGCTGGAACAGACTATTCTTGTTTGTAAGTTATTTAGTTTGTTACCAGGACAGTTAGCTAGTTTTCTTGTTTGTTAGTTTTCTAGTTAGTCTGATTCTTTGTCTCAGATCACACTTGTCTGAGTCAGTACAAGTTGCAGCTGTCAGGTGCAATCTGATCTGTCAGACTCGTTTGTTCATATGATCTCCGGAAGGGCAAGGTGCCATCAATAGATCATGATCTTTTACTTTATTTTAGAAAGAGATTATAAAAATAAAGAAATGAAATACAAAACACAAAACCAGTGAAGTTGGCATGTTGTGTAAATCGTAAATAAAAACAGAATACAATGATTTGCAAATCCCTTACAACCTATATTCACTTGAATACTCAGCAAAGACAAGATACTTAACGTTCGAACTGGTAAACTTTGTTATTTTTTGCAAATATTAGCTCATTTGGAATTTGATGCCTGCAACATGTTTCAAAAAAGCTGGCACAAGTGGCAAAAAAGACTGAGAAAGTTGAGGAATGCTCATCAAACACTTATTTGGAACATCCCACAGGTGAACAGGCTAATTGGGAACAGGTGGGTGCCATGATTGGGTATAAAAGCAGCTTCACTGAAATGCTCAGTCATTCACAAACAAGGATGGGGCGAGGGTCACCACTTTGTGAACAAATGCGTGAGCAAATTGCCGAACAGTTTAAGAACAACATTTCTCAACCAGCTATTGCAAGGAATTTAGGGATTTCATCATCTACGGTCCGTAATATCATCAAAAGGTTCAGAGAATCTGGAGAAATTACTGCTCGTAAGCAGCAAGGCCGAAAACCAACATTGACTGCCCGTGACCTTCGATCCCTCAGGCGGTACTGCATCAAAAACTGGCATCACTGTGTAAAGGATATCACCACATGGGCTCAGGAACACTTCAGAAAACCACTGTCAGTAACTACAGTTCGTCTACATCTGTAAGTGCAAGTTAAAACTCTACTATGCAAAGCCAAAGCCATTTATCAACAACACCCAGAAACGCCGCTGGCTTCGCTGGGCCCGAGCTCATCTAAGATGGACTGATGCAAAGTGGAAAAGTGTTCTGTGGTCAGACCAGTCCACATTTCAAATTGTTTTTGGAAACTTTGGTCGTCGTGTCCTCTGGACCAAAGAGGACAAAGTTCAAAAGCCAGCATCTGTGATGGTATGGGGGTGTATTAGTGCCCAAGGCATGGGTAACTTACACATCTGTGAAGGCACCATTAATGCTGAAAGGTAGATACAGTTTTTAGAGCAACATATGTTGCCATCCAAGCAACGTCTTTTTCATGGACGCCCCTGCTTATTTCAGCAAGACAATACCAAGCCACATTCTGCACGTGTTACAACAGCGTGGCTTCGTAGTAAAAGAGTGCAGGTACTAGACTGGCCTGCCTGTAGTCCAGACCTGTCCCCCATTGAAAATGTGTGGAGCATTATGAAGCATAAAGTACAATAACAGAGACCCCGGACTGTTGAACAACTTAAGCTGTAAATCAAGCAAGAATGGGAAAGAATTCCACCTGAAAGCTTCAAAAATTGGTCTCCTCAGTTCCCAAATTTACTGAGTGTTGTTAAAAGGAAAGGCGATGTAACACAGTTGGAAAAATGCCTCTGTGCCAACTTTTTTGCGATGTGTTGCTGCCATTAAATTCTAAGTTGATGATTATTTGCAAAAGAAAATAAAGTTTCTCAGTTCGAACGTTAAGTATCTTGTCTTTGCTGTGTATTCAATTGAATATAAGTTGAAAAGGATTTGCAAATCATTGTATTCTGTTTTTATTTATGATTTACACAACGTGCCAACTTCACTGGTTTTGGGTTTGTACATACAGTATGCTGGACTAGAGTTAATATGTAGCAACAAATGCAGGAAGAGCTGCTCCGAAAAAATGTAGACATAAATTAAAATCTTCAAAAACATCTTTAGTGCACAGTGAATCTGATTATAGAATAAGATGACAAATCAATCATATGTGGCATGTCTGTCAGTTTAAGACGTGATATTTTTTGTAGCTTTGATGAAGAAAGGTGAACGGCTTATAAGAGGTAGTTGCGTCAAGTACCAAACAAATGTATTTAAAGTTGAATATTTTGTTCAGTCTCTGGAAGAAAGACTATTTTAAAGAATGTCAGGGCAGGTTGGACACTTTGGTCATTCAGGACAGAGACTCACACTGGAGTCTCAAACAGGTCACGTTTTAAAGAGATGTAAATAGACTAACAAAAAATTATGACTTGATAAAAAAAAAAAAATCACTTACGAGCTTTAAGTCTTGTAACGTAAATCCTGAGGCCACATGCAGCCCTCCTCTCGATTCAAGGTGTTCCAAAGGTCAATTTTATAAAGTCAAGACATTCGGCACTTTAAAGTAGACAGAAATATATAAATATTTGTATCATCAGGCCAGATTTTAAGAGCATATTAAATTCTTTGCAAGAAGTAAGACAGATGATTCCTTTATTTTAAAGTCCTTCAGATGCATTTCAAAACTTACTTAGCTCAAAAAGTTAAGTATCACAGTTTTCACATGAGTTAAAATAGTACTATACACAACATATATTTGTTACTTGTATAAACCTTTATATTTCTATGTATGTATGTATGTATGTATGTATGTATGTATGTATGTATGTATGTATGTATGTATGTATGTATGTATGTATGTATGAATGTATGTATCTATCTATGTATCTATCTATGTATCTATCTATGTATCTATCTATGTATCTATCTATGTATCTATGTATGTATCTATGTATGTATCTATGTATGTATGTATGTATGTGTGTATCTATCTATCTATCTATCTATCTATCTATCTATCTATCTATCTATCTATCTATCTATCTATCTATCTATCTGTCTTTCTATCTATCTGTCCATCCATCCATCCATTTATCTATCAACTGCTTTATGTAAATTATTTTCTTTTTAACTTTATATAAAGTGTATTTTCAGAAGAATTTTCTGAACTCTGCAAAGCACTTTGGATATCTCTGAGTAAAAGAAGTGTTCTTCATAATTGCTTTGCCTTTCTTATGTACGTTAGTGCTCGTTGCTTTGGCAGAAATCACTGAGTGACTATTCCAAATGCAAAAAATAACTCTTCTTTAAATAAACTAAAAGCAATAAATGTGCTGCAGGTTTGACCCTCCATTTTCATAATGAGGAGCTGCCTGTGATTTACCTGAGATAGCAGCCTGTGGATAATTTCCTCTGTAAATGGTTTCAGGTAGCTTCCTGCTGTTTTTAATGTCAACAGCTGTCCAGAAATAAACCCTGAATCAAGCTGTTTCCTGGAAACCAGATTTCAATGACACAGTCATCAGCATGTTCCTGTTTTTCATCTACAAGTTAAATGTTTTCTCCTCAAATTGTTCTGTTTATAACATCATTTTAAAGACCAGATGAGCACCATTATTATAATTCATTACCTAACAAAGAAGTTTGTCCATGCTCATCTGAGTTTTTACTGTAACCTCAATTTCACTCCGTCCTTGCCCCGTGTGTACACCCAGGCATGACTGACAAAGTAGTTTTAATTTGATCACGCCGCTGGAGCCACTTAGAGACTTTTTGCACTTTGCCATTTTCCACGTGTGCCTCCTCAGGGAGCATTTGTCAAGACAGCCAATTTATCAGATAATAAAATAATGATAATGGTAATTAGATTAATTCTCCTGATCATGACCCGTGCACTTTGAATGCCGATTACCATGTAAACACAATCTCCGTGTGATTTTCCAGCCTGATAGCTCGTGTGCTTGCATCAGAGGTGCATGCATGTATCCTTAGGTCTTAATGAAATAATAAGTTCAGCTGCTCAGGCATAGTGGAGTTTTACCTCTCCTTTTCATGCTACTGCACCACTAACAACAACTCTCCTGCCTGCCACGAAACATTAGCCATCAATTATGCTGTAATTAAGAAATATCTAAGCCTTGGCACCTACGACCACATTACAAATCCTCCACAGCCGGCTGATTCTAGAGTATTGAAAAGCAAATGCAAATAGGTTTTCAATTTGGAAACGGCATGTAGGCTAATTGAGTTGACCTTCAAATTGTCTTTTATTTCAAATTAACAGCAGAATATAAAGCAGGGATTGTTTTTGTGTGGAGGTTCATTTACTAAACTCACAGCCATACTTCACCTCAGATCTGACTTCTGCAGTCTAGACTTAGCACAAACATTTTTGTTTCATTTCACGGCAAATAAACCACTCGAGTAGACCACAACTGACATAATATTTGTTGCTGTGTCAGATTTTGTTTGTGTCTTGCAGCTGTGCCCCAATACAGGGAAAAATATCAACCCCACAATTTCTGTATGCAAATTCATATTTGTAGAACACAGATTTCAGGTGGAGTGTGTGTTATAAAAGGTGACAGGGGGTTCAAGAGTTCACAGCCAGATTTAGGAGTTTGTTTATCTCCACTTGCTGCAGAGACTCTTGATCTTAAAAGAAAAAGCACTCCAAGTGACAACTTCCATAACTGAAAAAAGAAGCAAAAACAGAAATAACTTCAATACAAACTACATCCCAATTCGTCCCCATTTGACAATTACCATGTTTCCAACACATTTATGATCATACTTGAGGTATGTTACATTTCTATACATATCAATTTCCATGTATAATAGGTGTGCAGAGGGATATCTATCTGTGTGACTCAAATCTTAAGGTCATTTTAAGGATTTCAGTTGTACATAATACAGAACATGCCTATATGGAACGCCAGGTAATGACGAGCAAGTACTCATGTTTATAATTCAACATTTCTACACTTTTAACAAGGTTATGGTGATTTCATAAAGACTGTGCCACATGCCGTGTGGCTCCCATTTAATCAGTGGTTTTGTCCTGTGAGTAAAAACCATCGGTTGACCAAAGTATGACTGATTTGTTTTTGATTTATTCTTTTTATATTGACATCTATTATGTACGGTGGCCCCGAAGGCCAATGCGAATAAACATTTCAAAATAGGCAAAAACATTTATGAACGCGCAAAAACATTTCACAATACACAAAAACATTTAAGAAAGCGGAAACACATTTAAGAATGCGCAAAAACATTTAACAATATGCTAAAACATTTCACAAAACACAAAAACATTTCACAATAAGCAAAAACACTTCAGGGATCATGATATACATTTGAGATCATGAAATGCATTTCAAGAAACCGAAAAGGGTAGGTCCATGCTACTTGTCTCTGATTGGCTTAACTGAAACACATCAGGCATCGCTCCAACATCATTTCCTGTTTACACTGGATAACTGCTACAGCACAGCCAGCTCAAAAATTCAAGCGTATTCCAGGGTCGAAGAGGAGCTTTCCTCAATAGAGTGAGTGTCACTTTATACCGAGCTCCGGAGGCAGCAGCCTCTGTGTGGCTAGCCGCTGATGACTTGGCTCTGTTGGCAGTGTTTGACTGTGGTTAAGCCAGCTGTGGTTCGTGTTTGCTTGGTCAAATCAGCCGCACGTCATTTTCTAATGTGCGAATCTATAGATACTTGCGGTGATCGCTGCTCTGAAGAGTTGGGGGGAGTGAGTTAACCTGACAAGCCAGATGGAAATCTCAATATATCTTTTTTTTTTTTTAAATGTATTTTTTGGGCATTTTGTGCCTTTATCGATAGAGAGAGACACAGTGGAGAGAGTAGGGGAAGACACTCTGCAAACTGGTCACAGGTGGGATTCGAACTTGCACCGGCAGAAGCAAGTACATGGGGTGCCTGGTTGCTAACCACTCCGCCAAACCAGCACCCCGGAAAGCTCAATATATCTGCCACAGAAATATTTCACTAGTCTATCTGGGTAGGAGCCCTTTGAATTTGTTTTCAGGGGCAGAACGTTAAAAAAAAACAAAACAAAAGCTTGTGATTGGACGATCGTTTGGCTCGTCACATTCATCACAGACCAATCCACAACAAGCAGGGTTACCTCCTATAATGTAGCATACATAGCAGCTAAGTGACACTAGCTCTATTAAGGAAAGCTCCTCTTCAATCCTGGAATACGCTTGAATTTTTGCGCTGGCTGTGCTGTAGAAGTTATTCAGTGTAAACAGGAAATGATGTTAGAGCGATGCCTGATGTGTTTCATTTAATCCAATCAGATACAAGTAGCATAAACCTACCCTTTCCATTTTTTTGGAATGTATTTCATGATCCCTGAAATGTTTTTGCATAATGTGAAATGTTTTTGTGTATTGTAAAGTGTTTTTGCACATTGTGAAATGTTTTTGCTCATTCTTAAATGTTTTTGCGCAATCATAAATGTTTTTGCGTATTGTGAAATGTTTTTGCGTATTGTGATATGTTTTTGCGTATTGTGAAATGTTTTTGCGCATTCTTAAATGCTTATTCCCATTTACCTTCAGGGCCACCGTAATTACGGATGTATTAAGCTTTTAAAAAGACCAAAATATCGGTCTCTCAGCCACTTCATCAGGGTACACATCTGAAAAATTCTGAACTCAAATAGCCAGCCACATGGTACAAATTCAATACATTTTTGTTGCACCAGAATGGAGGAGAAAAATTACTCAGAACGTGGCATAGTTGTTGAAGCCAGACCGGATGGTTTGAGTTTTTCAGAAACTGCTGATCTGCTGGAATTTTCACACATAACCACCTCTATGTAAAAAAGAGCACAAGAGGATCGAAAAATGTTCCAGATCTGATGACTATCCTTTTCTACTTGCATATTTGGATGGTAGAATCAGACTTTGGCATGAACATGATAGCATGGATCCATCCAGCCTTGGCTGGTAGTGGTAGGGAATATTTTTCTTAGCACATTTGGGCCCCTCATACCAAATAAGCACCATTTAAATACCAACACATTCCTCTTCTGATGCTTAGTTCCAGCAAGATAACATGCCATATCATAAAGCTTAAATAATCTCAAACTTATCTGTTTAACGAGTTCACTGTACTCTAGAGGCCTCCACAGTCACCAGATCTCAATCAATAAACTTGGGATATGGTGAAATGGGAGATTGGCATCATGGCTGTGCAGCCAACAAATTTGCAGCAACTGTGTAATGGTATCATATCAAAGCAGCCATTAGATCTTTGAGGAATATTTACAGCACCTTGCTGAATCAATGCAATTATGAAGGCCAAGGACGGTCCAACCAGCACTGGTAAGGTGTACCTAATTAAGTAGCAAGTGAGTGTATATGAAATGGAAATGTGAAACAGTTCATCTGGTGTGTTGGGTTTATTTTGAGATGTTGGCACTGGTACCACCAGTGCCAGATTTTGGTACTCATATCTGGATGCGCAAGGGGTGACATGCTGAAAAATGATGACATCAACATTCAGTGCTTGCTGTATTTCTCTGATTATTCATTAGGGGTGTGGTCCACTATCCTCACACAACTATCCACTGCTCAAAAAATGGCATATAAATACTGTTATGGACATAAAGGTATTAATGTGAAAAAGCATCTTTTACATATTGGAGTGTCTACTCGCAGCTACTTAAGGGATTCTATTCAACAATGCCAGCATGCTTTACAACTTTCCACTTACCTGCCCACCTAGCCAGTCACCACCACAGAAAAGTTATTGGAAACACTAGCCCCTGTCACACTGCTGCTTCTAGCCCTTTATACCAGACTGCTTGGAGGAAAAACAGCACTAATCAGCATTTACATGCAATTTGATTAGCCAGGTTTTTTGCTGTTTATCTTTGATAACTCAGAGTTTGCCAGCATCTTGCTCCCCTTAAAAAACATGCTGACCTCTGGCTGCTAAAACAATTATGTAGCAGATTAATTTTTCAAAAATAGATTAGAGAAATGAGCTGGGTGTGTCAGTCTCTATTATGTTTGCAGTCTATGGAGCACAATGACATGATTTCTCAGAGCCTTACTACAATCTAACAGCATTAGCTCAGCTGTTTATGCATTTTATGCCAAAGCTCAACGTAAACTGAGCCATGAATCACAGAGAGGACTTTTGTGTGATATAAATCATTTCTATTGTTAAAGCCTTCAACAGGACACAGTCATTTATTCTCAGTTCAAGGAGACTCAGGCAGCCTAAGACACTTGTCAATGACGTGTTTGGAGAGAGCTCATAACAGGCTGTCAGGCAGAGACGAGATGAACGCCATGTACCAAGACAGTGCTAAAATCAACATCCGCCTGTTATCACAGCCATAAAGAGATGCAAACACACATACACTCACACACTTATCAACATTAGAGAGATGTAATGGATGGATATTGTGCCAGCATGCTGTCCTCCGCCCTGCAGCTGCCATTGTAAATTATCACCTGTCATATCTGTGACATTTCAGCAAAGACATCTGATGTGGCGAGGCAGGAGATGTGAACTTTGAGGGGATTGTTTTGAGGGGGAGAATTTTGCACCCGTAGACTCAACGCTAGCATCTTTATTTCTGGCTGTTATCGATGCATCTTAAGAGGAAAGATCAAAAACATGCAAACAGTGGCAGAACATCGCCTGAAGTGAGATAACAGTCAGGATAGGTTGATCTGTAATTCACCGTGGCTAATCTGCAACCAAGCAGGATGTGTTTGTTGAAAACAGATCTGGAGACACGAGTGGAGATGAGACTTCAGAAGGAAAGTGGAGCAGCCCATATGTCCAGGTGGAAAGTTAAAACGTGAGCATATCCTTAAATGAAAGCCAGGAGGTAATTAAATTATGTTTTATCTTTAAACATATGCCAGTGTCAGGAGAAAATAGGCCCAACTCAGACAGCCAATAATGAGAAACACCTGTAATTACTTGGAAATGTCAAGTTCTGTGACGGAGCAAAGAGAGTGAGTGTGGAGGAGAATTACTGCTGGTATAAAAGCTCATGTCTGGAGGTAAACTGCATGGTGAGTCATTTTGTATTGCGGGTTGCTTCTCTAATCGCCTTGTTTTTCTGTTCAAGTTTCTCCTGAGGGAGATCTGGCCGAGTTCTGAGATGGAAACGACAGAGGGGGGAGGACACACTAGTCCCACGTGGGATCACTCCGTGTCTGCAAAAAGAAGCAGGAAACCTTTCAGCCCACCATCTCCACACGTTTCCATTGGATCAAATACTGCCCGCTAAACGGCGGTAAGCATTCAGACAGGAGCGTTCAGCATCAAAGAGAAACATGACATTGACGATGTCTGGGCTATTTGTTTGAAAAATAAAACACTGTTTCACCTTGAAAGCAATGTTTTTTTTTAATGCTGCACTCTCCATGTCTTCCTCTAATTTTTTCTCTCTGCTGATCTGATAATTGCAGCGGAGACTAATTTTTATAAAAGAATAAGAAAGAAATGAGATTTTAGAGGGAAAGACATTTTATTTTCTGGGAAGAATTTAAGTTTTCATGAAGAAGGTTGTGTTTTTTCTGGCATTTGTTTGTTTGGTAGTTTTTTGCATTCAAAAAAGTTATCAACTAAATTAACATCATTTTTCAGGGAATGTCATTCATGGAATTTTCAAGTTAAAAATGTCAAGTTTTCAATTAAAGAGGTTATGTTTTCTTGTGTTATTTGTAATATTTTTTTGAACAGGATAACTAAAAAAATACCAACAAAATGTAAGTGATTTTGTCAGGGAATGTCATTCATGGCACACGGGAACACTGGGACAAGTTTGGTGGTGATCTGAATCAGGATTTGGATCCAGAATTTTTGTTTAGAAGAATTTGCTCAGTGTTAGAAAAGGCACTTTTCCAGTTTTAAAACTTCCCCAAGAACATTGGAAATGCTTTAAGTGGAGGTTTGCCTACTAGGAAATCCCCCCGTTTCAGAAATATGACTTTCTGAATCAAAAAAGACTAACTCTCAGAATTTAGCCCACCCACATCTATCCAGTGTTGTCTGGTCCTTAACAAACATTATCTCATCCAAAAACCTGTTTTGTCTTATTCTGAAAAGCCAAAATTTATGAAAATGTTTCTTCAATGTCTGGATGCTATTTATTTTGTGGTGCCTCTGAGCTAAAACTAAGTATTTTCTTGGAACTCAGTTGATGTAAAAGTATCATGCATCAGGCTTTCAATTTTGGAGGATGACAAGGCAAATAGATTGTTTTTTTCATTTACTCCCGTTATATGTATTAATTTGTTGCCATCTTTAGAGTTTGTGTTAATCTTTTATTCTTAGTGCTCTATGTATCATGAGCTTTTTAATATGTTTGAGAAAATGTCAACTGTAGATACAAGTTATCAAGCCAAACCTTTTGCTTTTCTGACATATATTACTCTTTGCTGTGTTTTAACAACCCCATGATTGACTGTTATAATACAAAGTATGATGGAGTTTTTCAAATGGTGAACATTTTGTCTTAATTAATCCAATGGTGAAGAGCCTTATTCAGCAAGACAGTCTGGCTGCAGACCTGCATTGTCAGGACCAAAAGTTGATTCAAGGTTGAACCTTGAATCAACTTCCAGTCCTGATTCAAAGCCTTTCAAAATAAATGTGATTATAGCAGAAAATACATATGTTTTGTTGCATGTGATAATATACCTTATTTTTAGGGCTTTATTTTATGTTGAAAGAGACTGTGAGGAGTTTCTAAGTAATTACAAAAAAGTCTCACTTTTAGATATATGCCTGATCGAAATACACACTTTAAGATGAGTTTTATAGCATCAAAATAGGTTATCTATAAATGCTATTCCTTAGCCTTCCGGTCAGGTCGGACAAGGCTGGACTGGCCTGGATACTCAACTTCAGGAACAAAACAATTAAAACTAGAGCAAATGTATATTATTTTATTATTTATATTACACGTCTTAGAGCACCGGGCTGTAAATAGCGACATATAGCCGGCTACAAGTACGATAATAAGTTTTCCATAAATTGCTTGTTGTCACACATCAAAAACTACCGCTACGTAACTAGAAAGAGATACATTATCTCATTGCTTTGCATCCTGTAAGTTGTTGAAAAAAGAAGTTGTAAAGCAATGCAGAGTTCTGAGGAAGGTCCGAGCTGCATAACAACAAACAAACACACGCTTTGGATTGCAGACGTCTTATGGTGCGTTCCAGTTGTAGTCAGAAGTAGGAATTTTGAGTTCCAAGTAGGAAACTTAACTGGAATGTCCCCTAAAGTCAGAATTTCCTACTGGGAACTCGGTGAAACCTTGCCACCCCCGAGTTGACAATCGAAGATAGATGCCCCCAGTGTGAAAAGTTATTTAGCTCCTGTAATAATCAATTTATTTGCACTTCTGACTGGGGTGTGTCGCTCTAGATCAGCTGTATACATAGTATTGTTACTTATATTTACAGAAATGCTGCCATAGTGATAATCACATTCTTCATGCAACAACGCAGGACGTGCTAACAACAGCTAACAATAGCCTAGTAGATAGGCATGTTTTTTTCAGACTTCAACTGGAACGCTGATAAGTTGGAGATGATGTCACTCCCATTTCCGAGGTTACTGGAACGCAGCATTACGACAGTCGCTGCACGTGCTCATGGGTAGCAGAGTCTTTATTTCGCCGGTAATAGATTCTCCTCAAAGCACCTTCAAATGTAGATATAATTAATGTGTTTTCATTTGTTCAATTAAAAAGGGGAAAAAAATAAGTATACATTTCCAGTTCAAGAGGAAAAAGCAGGTAAATATCAAGATTAGAGAAAATACATAACAGGATGACCACTTTGTGGGTTATTCTACAGATAAAAAATACAAACTCAATGTACAGCAATTGTTATGATCCTCTTACACCTACTTAAAACATGAATTTGACATCAGCATTTTTGATGTAGAATGGTTGCCAAACAATGCAGTTTGGACCCAAAAGTAAAGGCACAAGAAAGTCAAAGTGCAATAATCCAAGGTCTATTGAGGGAAGGACAAATGAAGGGGGCTGTGGAGCTGTGAGAATGGACAGGGATCCAGGGAGAAGTGGGAGCTGCAGGAGAAGGGGAGTGCAGAGTGAATACAGTGGAGAGTGAATGGCGAATGTGGCAGTGATGAGAGCCCATTGAGAAACTAAAAGAGAGGAGCATAAGAACAGGTACATGAAGCAACACAGAAGCTGAATCCACAAAAAACATGATCCAAAAAAAACTAGAAGTTAAACTAGAGAACATGACCTGACCATAATACCACAAGAAGAGCTGGAATCAACTGGCGACTGTGAAGAGTCAGAGAGGAGTTGAAGTAGGTGAGCTGATGAGTTGAAGAGGTGCTGGTGTGAACTGAAGAGAGCCCACAGACACGCCCACACAAAGAGAGGAGGGAGCAGCAGACACTTTTAAATTAACTTAGCTCCATGTATTTCAGTGAATTACCGAGTACCTAACCTACAGAGACACAAAGCAAACTTTCAAAAAGGTTTTTTAATTTTTCCTCCACTTGGTGTTCACAGTATGCCAAGTACCCTCTGTTATCCATTATCTCCTCACAGAACATCCACATATCTTCACTGTTAAAAATATAATCTTAAAAGGCTCCAGAGTGGATTCTTTGCTGTCTCCTTCATGTGGATCCTTGGTGTCACCAAACAGCCTTGCCATTTCCTGCACAGCCTCCTCAGGTTGTTTACTGTCCATCTGTAAAATGTCAGGCATCTTCAAAAAAATGTTTGTTAGCTTGCACCCATTCCACTGCTTTTTTTGCAGTGATCCACCACTTGGCCCACCGCACTGATCTAAAGAGAGAAAAAAAAATGTCATTTGTATTTGTTAAATATTTAGCTTATACTAATCAAGTAGTCAACTTACAGAGGTCATTTTGGGTGTTTTCATACATATCAAAATGCCAACGACAGTAAAAGCCTTCTGATACCAAGTATATCCCATAGATACAGTATATCTAAATAATACATCCATGGCTAACCCCAAAGTTACCCTACTTAGCACTAGCCACCTTTATCCTAACTATGATAACAGTGCTCAAAAATACCAAAAGGTCCAAAAGTCATTTATTTCCAATTAATGTAACATGACATGGCAGTATAAAGAGAAAAAACAATGTTCTAGTGAATAAAGACTGTTTCAGTCGCTTTGAAAATGACAAAAAGTAGTCACTTGACTTTAACTCACCTTCTCTCCACACTCTTCACAGCAAAACTGGAACAAGTGAGAAAAAAACTTCACTTCGGGTCCCAAAAGTGCAGGTCTGCTGTCAGACTCCTCTTTCATTTCATAGTAGGCTGTGGCTTCCTTCGAGACTGCATCTGACACACCAAGTGTACGCTTAAACAAAGCCATATTTCTGAGCAACATCCAAGAGAAAGTGATTGGGAAGGAAAGAAACTAAAGGAAAAGTCGAAGGTGACTGCATGGATGTTTTTTTTTATCTTACTGACAAAGTGAGTGAGGCCCTTTCTTTATGAAGCCAACTTGTCACTCATTTCATCAAGTGTTTCGTATCATTGCCCTTCACATTTGTTAATTTTGCCTAACTTTACTTTTTCTTTTGTTACAGAAATAAATTGTTTGTGTTAGAAATAAATTACATTTTATGTCACAGTATAAAGTCTTTTAGAGCGATCATAAAGTCTTTAGTTGAGTAGTTACTTCACTTAAAGCACAAACATTCATAAGTGTCTTTGTTGATACACACTACAGCAGTTTCCCCTGCCACTGGTAAACACCACACAAGCACACCACACCATCACTAATTTCACAGACCACATGTTAGCCAGGTAGCATGCTACTGCTAGTTTGGTGGGTGCACACACTAAAATCTTAGAAACTTTTCCCCATAAAGTTTCACAGAAACACACAATGTGGTGGTTTTGACTTCACTCTTTGTATCTGATTAGGTTTCTTTTCTTACCACTTCTTCCTGGTGCTTCCTGGTGCTGGGCAGTGATAAAGGACCCGAGTGCAGGTTCAGGCTGTCTTTTAAAGTGCCTGAGTAAGGAGTAGGGAGCATGCTGAGTTCATATTACTGACCATAGCAACTGATGGAAGTCTTAAATAGAGTTGTAAAGTCATTCCTGGCTTGAGTACTATGTGAATACGTTGATGATGCCTATAATGTGTGGTAAATGTAAATAGACTTTGCAATGGTGTATGGTAGGTGGAAATAACCTGTTTTTGAATTGATTACTTAATTGATTCCAGTTAAAATGGTATGGTCCAGTAGGAGGGGTTTAGCCTTTAAATGGAGGGGATGTCCACTGCCCAGACAGTCAGAGAAGGGCTGTACTGCTGTGTAGATCTGGTGATTATCTTGTAAATATTTTTTCTGCTGCATAGTTTACTTCATTTGCTCATATGTTCTGATTTATATTTGAAGAGCAATAAAATACTTCATTTTTTCATCAAAAAGGTTTGATTTTGCAACCTTATTCACATTTTGAGGTCAAGCTACTTTTCCAGTCAACCGTTGGACCTACTACTACCCTAACTTGTGGTCAGAGTGTGACACCGACCTTTGTTCTTTTGTTTGGTCCACCATGAGTCTGCAGACAGAGAGGGGCTGGACCTGCACTTCCTGCTCATTTATAGAGCTGATGATCTCATAGCTGACATCTCTGGGCCAAACCATCTGCAGGGGATTTTCTTGCCTGGAGATGTATTTCTTTTGGGTTTAATTTATGCATTTTGAGTTATAAGAAGTGCGTGATTTCTTTGCTTTGTGTATTTGTCATAAAATGACTCTAAAGAAATACATGTGAGACATGTGCAATTAATCCAGTAATGGAGCAGTCTAAGAAGATTTAATTTGATTTGATTCATTCAGAGTCTTACTTTATTCTTATTCAGTTGTTTTGGTGAAGTTTGCATGTGTTACTGTAAACTCACTCATCTTATTGGGAAAAAAAAAAGTTTTCTGTGTTACCTTCCTACCACTTAACGCAACACTCAGGATGGATCCGCCTGATGTCGGACATAGAATCCGACAGATCCAGCAGCATTGCAAGGTTACATTTGACCATCAGAATCCCACTTTTTAGGATACCTCAAAATCATCCTATATTTTTTCCAATCAGCTTAGTATTCTTGTGTATGTCGGAAGGAGAAATCTGCTGTTTGGAGAGCTTAAAAGCAGGTAATGGATTTACTCAGACAGTAAACGTCCTTCAGCTGCTTCACTCAAATGACCTAAACACTCTGAGTTGATGGCCGGTCCACTCACATATTGATTACATGTTGTCATCCAAAACTTTAAGAACAAACAATTAAAGTTGTCTTAGAATTTAAAGGCACAAGACATTGTATAGAATCACTTCTTAACCCTTTCATGCGTGAATTTATTAAATCACATGAGAATGATTTTTAATATGTGTTTTTGGCTTTAAACAAGCTACAAATAATGAGCAGTTTTTTAATATGTTATATTTTGAGTGAGTTAATAATAATTCAATGGAACTTAATACAGATCAGCTACCACATATTTGTTAAACATTTACTTACAATATACAAAATAAAATGCAAAATAGAAATTCTATTTAATATTGCATTTTTTAAAACTAGTAACATTTGACTTTCAATAAAAAAGATAAATTCAATAAAAAATATGAAATTAGGTGAAATGTAAATACAGACATATTACTCAGAATATATTTTTTACTCCATAATGTCCTCTGGAGATTCATTTTTGCTCACAGATAAAAAGAAATCTGCATAAAGTGTTCCTTACATCTCATTGAATTAGAGTACATTTTCTTTCCTGACAAATTCTTTGAGAACAGAAGGATTTAACACTTAATCCTGTGGGGTGTGGTGCATATCCCTCTTAGTTGGACATTTTGGATTATGATGTAATATCTCAAAATGAACAAAAAGACACAAAGATCATATTTTTATAAAATTTGAGGATGTAGTTTTGGTGTTTACCACCTGACAGTTGGGACATGGTTAGCTTAAATGGTCCAAAATATAAAATAAATAACCGTCCACTGTAGGTGACACTGTGCATGAAAGGGTTAATAATTGGTCATGTGTACTCAATCAAGTCAAAGTATTATCATTCATGGATTTGTCTTTGATAAACATAGTAGTCTGAATCTCTGTTTGGATAGAGACTTGAAGTGTTCACCAAACCAAGAGGGAAAACCACAAGAATCAGAATAATGGAGCAGATATTCCCATTTAACACACATTTCACATCCCTGGACATTCAGGTCAAACCTGAGATGATGCTGACCAGGGATGCATCAGCCATGGTGGTTAACACCTGAAGGCTGAAGTTTAACTGGTGGAAAAAACAAAAATCATAACTACATCTCCAGTTTCATTAAAAAAAACTAATAATAAATACAAGTCATGCGGGCATTTGAACAGAAAACTTAAAAAAAATACCTTGATGTAAAAACTTGTGTTTTCTAAATAACTATTGTCAAACATATACTTATGTGTGTATCAGCCTCTCCAACTTTCTCTGTTGAAATGTTTAAAGCTGATTCATGCAGTGTCACTGACCCTATTTGATAGATCAGACGGTTTAAAGCATTCATGGTCGATGCTAAAAAATCAAAATGTGCTCTAACATAGCCCTGCGTATGTCCCTCTGTAGATCTAAGTATAACTAAACTGACACATCTGTTAAACTGTTAAATATATTTCACTACTCCATCGAGGAGCTCTCTGAGAAAGTGTTCTGGGAAAGCAGAACCTTTTAAAAGTAATCTGGCAGGTTACTGGACGATCATTCCGTCAATTACAGGCCAATCAGAAAATGTAGAAGGTGGGCGCCATTGTTGCTGTTGAAATTACATAATGTAAGCGACTTTGTAAAACAAACTCAAGGCAAAGCATGTCTGAAGAAGATTGAAAATTTCCCATCCATGAGAGCTGTTTTTGTTTTTCATTCAACAAAGCAATGTGGTCCAAATCTGATAAAACTGCCAATGAACATGTCAACATCCAATGTCTGTACCAGCAGTGTCTCCCTGCTGTTGTCTTTCTCGTAGTTCCTACTTCTTCCTGCTCCAAAACACTCTGATTGGGTCATGTTGTTAGTTGGAGATCGGCAAGATGGATCTGTCTGATTATGGACATTCAATCTGGCTGATCCATCTGCACTGAAAGGTTCGATTGCAACCACTGATGAAAATTGCTTCATCAAGTATAACCTCTCACTCCTTATTTTGTCAGTCTTTCAATGCTGAAATGAAAATTAAAATTATTTAAGGATGTTTATATGTTTTTAACATTGATTTTACAGCAAAAGTTATAGACAAAGAGGTTATCCGCAAGGGCTGCAACATAAAAAAGTTTCTTCAAACTTGACAGTATAGGGCAGCCCAGTCATAAAGTTATGATAAATGCTCATTAACTTACTTTAAACAATTAGCTAAAACTGGCCATAAGTCTATGTTTAGGTGATTAAATGAAGTTTTACTGAATATATACAATTTGATATTATACCTTCTTTAGTCCTTCATAAAAATTAAATTAAATCATTAAACTGTGAGTTACTGTTATAGCAAAACTGAGCATCTCCTTGAAATTGCAAGGGTGCTGATCTCTGGCAATGAGGACATAATTAATGTGACCTTCTGGGTAGATGAAGTAGCCCTTCCCTGCTCTATGACAAAAACTATAATTTTTTCTGAACAATGAACTCATACCTTTAACGAGGGTAGTGGAAATTGAGTGTTATGTCTTTTTTGAACATTTGTAAATATAACATACACTGTCACAGTCCTGCTCAGTAAAGATAAAGAAGTTGCATTCTTGAGCTTGATGCAGGTTGACCAGTGTAACTTTATTTTAGTACATTGATTACATCCTGTCTACAGCTCCCTGACCAGCCCTTCTGCTATTTGTCTGATGTGTTTGTTGAATGGTTTTATGCCATTATTGTTAAATGAGCAAATACAGCAGAACTAACAGCGTGTGTTTTACAAACACAGCCATGGACTTAATCGTGTTTTTAATGGTCATATTTGAAAACTAACCATCTTGTTGCAAATAATTGCAGTTTTGACTTGTTTTGACAAACACTTGGTGTTCGCAGAATGCTGAGGAGATTGTAAATCTCCTCATTTCAATCCTTTTTAGTCTCACTGTTTATTTCTTCCTTTGGTTTCTCTGCTTTGTGCCATTATTCCTCTTTTAATAGTGTGCCATTCATTTGGACGCTATTTTCTTGGATAGCGTTGCCTAGTTAACAAAGGGAGAAAAAAGCCATTAAAATGGATGACTTTCTAATCAACAGGAAGCTAAAGGCACAGAGGCACAAGTTGTTCCCCAAAACAGTCTTAATCATCCAACAAACACAATTATCAGCATTGTCTCCCTCTGAGCCGAGTTGGGCCCGGTGTTGACATCTTATGTCACGTGTTTAACTAACTTGTATGAGCTAACACAAAGTGAGGCACTGAAGGGATAAACCGAACAAAAAGCTTTCCAGACGTGGAGCAGCCTGATCAATGATAGCATTGTCTCATATGTTTGTATGCATCTGCTGGTTTGAAAATCAGTCCTGTTGCTGTTTTATTTTTGTTTCTATGCTGCTATGAAAGGGAAAAAGTGACAGAGAAACTTGTGTTATCTCAGCAGGACGTCAAGCAGAAGCCCCCTCTGTATTGCTTCTGTTCCCAGACCAATATGCTCAGCCGATTCTACTTAGTTCATCTTCATTTACTAATCTGGATGCTTGCTGATGATGGAGTATGTCTCAGAGCAAGAGTGAGGGAGGTGTTTTATTATTTTTAATTCAGAGGCACTTATGAGAGATTATTCATCAACGTCAGTGCAGAAATCTGCAGTGTGTGGCTTAAAGCTGGAAGCCTCAGTTTCTCGATGTAGGATGCTGTAAAGGTGCTTGAGAGACTAACCATTATTATACATTCAACACTTGCGGGACTATACGGTGCTCTCACAGTGCTTTTATAATTTTTGGATCATATATTGGGCAGGAGGACAGCTTGCATTCTGCGCCAGGATTTGTCTAATTACTCACTCTCATGGGCTGCCAGTTCGGGGAGATGTGTGACAGTGTCGACAGTTCTGAAGCTATCGGCCTCAGTCTAACTGCTGCAGCTACTGAGGACCAAAACAAGACTTGATTAGCACTGCCTCTGCGGGACGGTGCTCTCTACAGCTCTGCAGTTACACTGACAACACCTTCCCAGAAAGTCTCGAGCCATCACGACAAATACAAGAAACTTAAGAGAGCGGCAGGTAAAAACAATGAGCCAGCTCCCTTACACTCTGCTGTAGCCAACATTCCTGCAGCTCCCCTGACAGCTATATTAACACTAATGACAGGCTGTGTTGTTCTCTGATACACATGCACCTGTGCTGCAGGACTTAACTGCTGGGCAAGCATGAATGCAGGTCCATTGAATGGCTACAATAAAGCCTTTCATACATGGTGAAATATGCCCAATTATCAAGAATAAGGCTTGTCTTAGGTTAGAAGTTAGGCTTTAATCTGCAGCCAATTTACAGACCCCTTAAAAGTTCCACATGAAAGATTTGACTGACCTGCCTGGACCTCATACCAAGATGATCATCATGAGTGAATATTATTTTTAGGTCTCAAATGAATAAAAAATTCAAATAAAAACTCTTTAAATCAGTTTTAGATCAGCACACAGCATTGTTTGAGTGAAAGTAAAGCCATGTTTGTTTGTCACTTTGATGCAGAAGTGAATTAATCCAACCATCTATTATCTATACCACTTTTCCCTTATATGGTCACAGGGGCTGGAGCCTATCCCAGCTGACATGGGATGAGAGGAATGATACCATACCACACATCATGCTTGCTCAAGTTTCACAGCGATCATATTCTATCATATAAAAGGATGTATTAGCTGACATTATTACCTCCGCCAAGGAGGTTATGTTTTCGAGAGAGTTTGTTTGCCTGTCCACCCGTCCGTCCGTCCGTCCGTCTGTCCATCCGTGTGTCCGTCTGTCCGTCTGTGAACAAAATAATCAAAAAGTAATGGATGGATTTTAATGAAATTTTCAGGAAATGTTCGGCATGGGAAAAGGAAGAAGTGATTCAATTTTGGTGTTGATCTGGATCACTGTCTGGATCCACCATGGCGAAAAACGTGATTTCTGTGAATAACTACTGAACTAAAATAGATATGATTATGAAACCAATTGCTAATGGTATGTTTCCATGGTCAAGGAATCTAAATATTTTTATGAAATAAAGGTAGAACTAATATTTATGGTCAAAATGGCAGTATGGCTGAAGACTGCAGCGCTGGCGGAGGTCTGTGCTCTCCGAGTGCTTTTCTAGTAACTGCATCCTTTTAGCTCACCTACCAACCACAAAACACTGAAGCTGATGGACCTGCATCGTCTGTGAGTTCTCTGTGGTCGCTTCCAGGTGGAACTAATACACTCACTAACCACTGTTCACCACATGGACATGGATTGACACTCTGTGAACTGGAATAAAATAGTCAATCACAGGTGTCGTCACACACCTACACAATGCTAATTGGCTGTCGCAGAACAACCACAGGCAATTCTGCCTAAACGGTTTAAGTTTCTCAACATTGTCAACCCAGAGATGGGCAACCAGGTCACCCAGATCATATCCATCACATAACTGGAAGGTTAACCCTGTCCCATCGTGGCGGTACATTGACTTTACATGGAGAGTGGTTGCCAAGGTCGCCCGAGTTGTGTTTGGTGTTAGCAGCTTAAGGGTAATTTAGAGTCACCATTCAGCTTAATTAGCATGTTTTTGGACTGTGGGAGGAAGCTGAAATACCAGGGGAGAACCCACACATGAGGAACATGCAAACTCAACACAGAAAGACAGAAAGAAAGGGAATCAAACCTGCAACCCTTTGCTGTAAGTTTTGACCTGATCCTGAAACTAACTTTGCTTGTAAAGCACAAGGGTGGGCAACTGGAGGCAAAACTATGATTCTAATGCATTCAGTTGAATCCAACATTGATTTGATTTTCGTCTGATTTTGTATGAATAAAATATCATTTTGATCAAGTTTTAACACTCTGTGAATCTGAGTCATCCAATTCTGCCAAAATAAGGTTATTCTTTGTAACTTTTTGTTAATATTACATACACCTGAGTCAGTATTTGCAGTTTTATATGCAATGCAGTTGGATTTATCAGTCTTATATGAAGTATGGTAATATTTCTTTGACAGTCTGAAATTTACAAAAATGTATAATTCAAAGAAAGATGTAATTTGTGACAAAAACAGATAACAAGCTAACAAATGATGCTACACTCTGAGCTGCTGAGTGCTGTTTATGTATTTCTGTTCCAATTTGTTCTTTCTTTTTCAAAATCTCATTATGCTTTGCACTTTAGAGTAAATGGTAAGAAGCTCAGAGAAAATTAATAATTTTGGTCCAACCAAGGAGGGACGAGCTTGACAGTTGTAAAGTTCCCCTATTAGTATAACAATCTTTAACAACTGAGAGGACATTTGAGATTAAAAACGAGCTCTTGTCCCTGGATAGTTTTCTGAATCACTTTATTTTACTGCAGTGAAAATCCAGAGTGGGATCACATTGTTATGAGACAGCTCTGCATCATGTGTAGGTTGCAAACTCATGATTCATCATGACAGTTGGGTATTGACGTTCTTTTCTAAAATAAAGTAGTGTGTCTGTTTTGTGAGATGCTGGGGTTAAAGAGCATCCTGATCTTGTCTGATTTTGAGTTTAAACTTTGTTAACGCCAAAGAGCACAAGCAGATCAATACTTCCATGAAGATATGCTGCAAAATGTTGTGCGTCTCATGTGCTGCAAGCTTAAACGCACCTTTTGTTTGTTACTATTTACATTGCTTTTTATTCATTTGGGTCCATACCTCCACAGTGCCAAGACACTCTTGGACAAAAATGAAAAGACTTCTAGGAATAACACAATTTATTCCTTAAATGATAGGCTGTGAAATATGGTGCACAGTACTTCAGAGCCATCAAAAGGAAGCTTGAGGGAGAAGCTGCACGAAAAGGCATTATCGGGCTTGTCAGCGTGGCCTGTCTAAAATAAATACCATTTGCATCTCTCTTCTATTTATCATCTGTTGCATTATGCCCGCTGTCCTCTCTCGCTGCTGATTAAATTTCCATTAGCCATGCTTACCAGTTGTGCAGGGGAGAGAGAGCTCCTGAAAAATGCTCTTTGAATGTGATTGCTCTGAGAGACTGGAGGTTGGGTAATGACATGGTGGTATGATTGTTTTTTTGGGGCACACGTCGAGTGACAGCGTGTCTTTTTCCTCAGCGTTTCTGGCTCCTGTGTTGGAGGCTGGCAGCAGGAGAATAGAAATGCAAAGAGGAGTGAGAGATTGAAGGGGTGGAATAGAGGGAAGATGGACATTTCAATCGAAATGAAAAAAAAAAACGTCTTTTTGCCTTCATCATTCTTGTATTAAGATGAGCACCACTGCTGGAGGGTGTTTGGAGAATATAATCTCTGAAGAAGTGCATCAGGGTTTTATGCCAAGCTCTCAATCTGCATTAAACATGAACACTGAATGTGTTTAAAAAATGGCTTTTAAATGTTGTTTTCATTAAAAATCCAGGGCTCATTTTTACATTTATTTATATGCAGATAAAGCACATTAGTCTTCTACCTTAGACCATGAAGATATTCAATAGATATGGGAATAAAGAAATCTGAAGCTACTTTTGTCTGATCAAAAGGAAATCTAGCCTTTTAGAAAATTAAAGGTTGTCCCATCTTTATTTTATAGAACACTTTAAACAAAGACAGTGTGACACAATGCACGAGGTGCACAAGTGTTAAAGGAAAAGTTCGGTTCCTGCAGCTTTTACATTGTTTATAGAATGAGTTAGAACAATATACTCACCCAGAAGGCTTTCCTGACCCAAACAGAGCTTCGGGAGATATTTAGATCCAAAATCGAGCAGCGGACATCGATATAATGGTAGCCCGTAGGGCATAGATCGCCGCTTCTAAAACTGCATTAATCGTCCAAAAACTCATGTTTTTCACCAATATTCCATCATGACCCGTTCCGGATGGTCCTCCATTACAGTCTGTGTCACTCCACACAGCGCTGTGTGGCTGTGCCGACCTCTGAACTGACGAGTTTGTTTATGTGCATGCGCAGTACTCTCTGGAGCGCTGCCTCCGCTTCCTCCTTTCTTTGAGCTCGTCATCTGTAAACTCTGGCTCGAAACTGTAAAGACGCCCACCATATTCAAAGTTCTCCTCCACAACATCTTCATCCGATAGATATTCGTCCATTTTGCACAAAACTGGAAGAAGAAAGTCGATTTGTAGCCAGCCGTCTTTCCCTGAAACAATGAGCCGCACTGCACATGCGCGGAGGCATGTAAACAAACTCGTCAGTTCAGAGGTCGGCACAGCCACACAGCATGTCTGGAGCGACACAGACTGTAATGGAGGACCATCCGGAACGGATCATAATGGAATATTGGTGAAAAACATGAGTTTTTGGACGATTAATGCAGTTGTAGGAGCGGCGATCTATGCCCTACGGGCTATCATTATATCAATGTCCGCTGCTCGATTTTGGATCTAAATATCTCCCGAAGCACTGTTTGGATCAGGAAAGCCTTCTGGGTGAGTATAATGTTCTACTTCATTCTATAAACAATGCAAAAGCTGCAGGAACTGAACTTATCCTTTAAGTTCATCATCCATGTAACTCCACATCTGTAAGTCCACCCCCCTTAAATGTATAACAATTATCCTCCTGATCAAGCACAGAAATGTTGATAAAAGAGTGTTATTATGATCATTTCTGCTCAATGACGGTCTAACTCATAATGATATCAACATGATTCCTAGTACTATGTGGGTTGTCAGGGTCAAGGAATCATATTATGATGCTAACTTTATCAAGGAACTGTTGCTTAAAGATGTTACAACAAAATGTGAGCTACCTTGGCAGAGGTTTGCTCTCTCCAAGTGCTTTCCAGTATTTAAATCTGGTTATATTATGTGTTCACCTTATGCTGTTTTTTGGCTTATTTTTATCCAGTTTTAAAATTATGTGTATTTGCTGGTACCTCTTGCAACTTCAAAAACTATCCCTTTAAGCTTGGTTTGAGGTCAAAGCTGTGCTGTACCTATGCTGTGGTGCCCCCACCATCTTGAGTCTTCATCCTTATGCCTTAGTGTCTCCATGTCACTCTGAAATACTCAAAACAATAGTAAGCAGTGGGATTTGTCTTCTGGTCTGTGCACATCCCCTGCTTGTTTATGTTTTATGTACAAGATACCACAGTGATAGAGACAGGGGATATTTTAGAGGAAGAGCAAAGAACAAAGAAAAAGCAGCAGAAAAGAGATGAAACATCAGAGGAAGTGACACTTATGACTGCTGAAACAGCTGAGTCAGCAGATGTGGATTTTTTTTTTTTGGCTGGCCACTGAGTGAGATATGAATGGGGAAATTCACTTCTGATGTAATCAAAAAGTAAAATTGATATGCTGGATTGTCAATGTTATTACATTACAAGACAGAAAATCATGCCAGAGAATCAGACAGGCTGTCCTGTACATTGGACCAACCAAAGAGCTTGTTTCAACCTGTTGTCTCATTTAGGAGGAAGTGCATGTTACACTATTCCAACAGCCTCTCCGTCATAAATCAACCTCAGGAATAGGATTTATGGATAGAGATGTACATGATTATTTTGACTAATTTTATTTACAGACCCCAAAAATTTGGGACATTGAGTGAAGATAAAAAAACAGAATGCAAAGCTTTGCAAATCCATTCGACTTATTCGATACGCTACAACACAAGATATCAAAGACTTGCACTGAGACAGGTTTAATCTTCGGCCTGTTTTTGAGATGTTAAAACATGCAATGATCTCCCTTAATTTCAGAGGCTCTCTTCGTCAGACCAGACAGGCCTTTACGGTGGCATGAATCTGCAACTTTCCACAGCTCTCCTTGGTCCCCTTAATGGCAAGTTGGATTGATTAGAGCGGGGAGGATGGGCGTCTGCGCGGCCCGCTGCCTCATTACTCTCAGTTTGCAGGTGTTCTCGATGCTTCAGTGCTCCTGCTGCCTTGGCACGGAGAAGACAGAGGACAGAGAGCAGAGCCACCTCGTTCATCTTGTGCGCTGTGATGGAGGTCATGCAGGAAGGCGCTCTTGCTCAGACTAAGTTGCTGGGAGTGACAGATGGAGTTGCAGCACGGGAGGGGAATCAGCTCAGCCTCAAAGAGTTTCATTTGTTTTTCATCTCAGGAAGGCGTCTGCAGGCACACTTTTGATGACGGCACCCACAAAGCTCACTCTATGGTTATGTAAGGCACCCTGGCTCTGCGTATTTGAATTTTACTACATCTTTATGAAACTGAGTGTGTGCAATGATTACATGTTTACTGTAGGGCTGGAATAGCGCAATATGTCTACGCCTCTCAGTGTTTACTTTGCATGGAGCATGATGACTGTACAGCTACAGTGGCCACATAATAAAGATAAAAATAATGCACTCATACCGCCTTATGAAGACGTATAACAATGAAGAAAATGCTAAATTTACTCCTGCCTTCCTGTGGCATGGAATCAAGACATACAGGGGTTATGATGGAGATAGGTTTATTTAAAGCAACCTTTTCATCATGGAATTCTTTTCTACAGAACTTTTGAATGTGATGTTCTGTTCCCAAGTGGACCCTAAAAAGCTGCCATCCACAGTGTTAATTTTGGACATTTATATTTTAGAAATCTTCCACACACATATCTTTAGGGTTTGCAGAGAATGGTCCATAAAAAAACAGAATCTCCAGTGAGTGGCAGGTCTCTAGGTGATAATGCCTTGTAGATGCTGCAGGTCAGAGGAAAATGGCAAAAGTTTGAGCTGATGGAAAAGCAACAATAACTTTAAATAAAAATGTGTTACAACCAGGGTATGAAGAAGACCATCACTGAAAACACAGGGCATGAATCTTGAAGCAGATAGGCTAGGGTTTCACATAACCATATAAGGCTGTCATGTGTCCTGTCAGCCACAAGCAGGGAACTGCGGTTCACCAAAACTTTGCGGGAGAGTATTGGAAAAATGTACCCTGATCTGGTGAGTTTTGATTCCTGCTCTGACTCAGGTGACAGGGTCAGCATTTGGAGTAATCAACATGAAGCATCAAACTAGCAGTTTCAACAAGATGGATTTTAGCCTTCATATCATCCTGTTATTTCTATTTCCTCTTTCCCAACTTTTGTGAATTTCCTGCTTCATTCTTTGGTTTTTACCTGTTGAAATTGTTATGTTCTAATTTTATTCTATTAAATTTTATGCTTTTTTTAGTATTTACTTAAAGCTGTGGTCTACGATTTGAAACCGCAGCCTGCCCCCCCTTCCCTCACCTCTCCCCCTCCCGTGTTCCAAGATCCCGCCCCCAGTTCGTGTCGCCTCATAAAGCCCCCTCGGACTGAGCTACGAGCGACTAGCATAATATTTCAGCAGCAAACTCAATCAAAAACAGCTCAGCTCAACTGAAAGTATCAAACACGACAGACATCCCCCTTGTAACACACAGCAGTAGCCATTTCAATTGGACCGGCGGCAATGCGGGTCTGGCGCCGCCAGAGCGGAGCCGAGTGTGGGGGAGGATTTATCTTTCTCAGCCTGTCCTCCCCAGCTCAGCTTACAGTGCAAACGATTAGCGGCTAACAGGCTAACCCGCTCCCCTACAAGTTATTAGCCCGTGCAGGCACAAACTAACCAGAGTTATTCAGCAGACATCTCCCACTGTAGTAAACAAAGCCATTACCTGATCAACCAGGGGCGAAACGGTCGATGCTGAAGGTCTGACGGCCGGCTGAGGCTATTCGTTAGCCGTTAGCCCGCTAATAGGCCTCAACCCGCGGGCAGAGCTCCGTTGGGCCCCGCGGGAGAGGGAGGCGGCTTCAGTCTCGGCGCTAGGCTTTTCCAGCTCCATGATAGTTCAGTAGCTAACGCTGCTAGCTGCTCACCGGAGGTAGAGGGGAGGAGACGGGACCATGACGCACTACGCATGACGCTGCGTAGTGAGAGAGACAGGGGATTGGATGGACTCACGGACCAACTCACACCCCAATTAATAGTCGCAGGTTCTTAGGTTTGATTGGTCAGCTAGTATGCAGCTTTTCAGCGGATATACTGAATGGATTTTTTTCGTTCTTTTTGGTCTTTATACTGTGTAGATAGGACCATAGGACCATAACAGCCTTATAAACGGTGTTATTAATATGTACAAAGCTTCCAAATCGTAGACCATAGCTTTAATTGTTGCTTTTATCATCTCTACTTTTAGTCCTCCCTGTCTAATTTTTTGCTGCTTGGATCTTACATTGCCTGGTGTTCTCTGCTGGTCTATGTTGTTCTCCTATTTGTTGGGTTTGAGTTATCTTTGTTGCTGGGTATCATATCATGAAAATTTGAGAATTTTGGATCCTTGGTTTGTTTTCCTTGTTCTTTGTTCTTATGGCTATTTTTGTTTGTCGTGAAACACTTTACAAAGCTTTGTTTTCAAAGTTCTCTATAAAGAAAGTGTATAATAAAAGTTATTATCATAAGTTGTATTATCTTTATTGGGATTTTTAAAGCAATCAATTATGACTACAGTATCCTCTGGTTGTTATTTTCAGCAAAGCTTAAATCATCACAAACTGTCTTATGAACATGACAATAATTTCATAGTGCTCAAGTGGCCTCCACAGCCACCAAATCTCAATCCAATTAGACACCACTCTGGGATTTGACGGAACAGCCGTAAAGAAAGTTTTCAGTTCAGAGGTCAGCACAGTCACAAAAACATGGGTGGAGCGACCCCGGACCTTCGTGGAGGAGTAGCCTGAGCGGACCATGATGAAATATTGGTGAAACAAATGAGTTTTTGGACGATTAATGCAGTTTTAGGAGCGGCGCTATACGTGCCCCGTGTGCTACCGTTATACGGATGTCCGCCGCTCGATTTTGGATCTAAATATCTCCAGAAGCACTGTTTGGATCAGGAAAGCCTTCTGGGTGAGTATATTGTTCTACTTCATTCTATAAACAATGTGAAAGCTGTAGAAACCGAACTTGTCCTTTAATCGGAGTCAATAAAGTGTGAAGTTTGACAAATGATAAGGTATTTGGACTTGACTTGTGATCAGCTATCACCATCATCAGAACCTGATGTTTTTTCACATGATGCTTCAAATGAAAAGTCGTCTCAGATTTCCTATGTCCTCTTTCCTTTGCTTGAATCCCCCTGCTCTTTTCATGCTGCCCCAGTGAGGTACTAAGACTCAAAGGAGATCCATGAGTGAAAGAGGCATGGATGGAACTGGGATGATGCCAACAGCACCACCTTTGGTCAATAACCTGGAAAACAGCAGTCATTAGGCCGTGTTTAAAGCCTGACTTATCTTTTATTAAGCTTATCAGGATGTATTACAAAACTGAAGTGAAGTTACAGTTATTAGCTCAGCCACTCAGGCACAATGGCAGTGATCCTCCTGACTAAATTACAATACTTAAGTAAAATAACCTGTATGTAGTATAATTTATAGTACAGAGCAAAGTTAAATTAGGTAACTCGATGGACCACAGAAAAAAGAGCTGAGATGAGGTCATTAATGTTTTAGAGGACACTGCAGATAAGGTCATTTGCTGTTTTCTCATTATGTGATAAAAAATCTAATCCAGGCAGTATTACATTCCTATCAGAGACTGTTTGCTGTTTCAAATCAAGATATTTTCACATTTCTGAGAGAGGATTGTCAGAGCGCACATTTTGAGGTCATCAGCAGAGATGCTAAAGCACTTTTTAGGCACGTTTGTGCCGCCACAGATCTCTTAGTCCACCTGCTCTGTTGAAAACACAGCGATGTGACCTCCCCTCACGGACAACATGAAATTGTTGACTGACAGAGGTGATAAGGTACATGTTTGACCAGATTTTGTGCAAATATTGTCTACAGCCCATTGTTTTCAGACTGTTTGCATCAGGAGTATACAGTGTGCATATTACTCCCTTGTCCAACAGCATCACAGCCAGCTCCCTGTCAAATGTGCACTGCCTTCTTTGCCTTCCCTCTGTTTAATAACCAAATATTCTCTTCAGTGCAGCCTGTTGTTCTGTAACACTTCTCTTTTCTATGTAGCAGTGCACCTGCCGGGGTTTTTCTCTGCTGATGCACAAAGCGATTTTCCAGTTTTACCATTTAAAAATGTTTAATGTTTCTGTAGAGACCGCAGAGTCGCAGCACTCGTTAATGTTAGTCAAAAAGGCCATAAACAAAGATAAAAACAGTCTAAGAGACAAGCGTGGGTGATTATACGGATGCCCTCGTTGAGCCATATTTTTTAGTAAGCAGAAAATGTGCTTTAGAAAGCTGAGAGCATTATATTTCTTCAAACCTCTTTTTTCTTCTAATTTTATTCGACTATATTTGAACAGGGATCCTCTCAACAAGCGCTCCCTGCACCCCTGAGGTCATTTTTGCTGTGGCTGCACTTTGAGCTATGTGTCTTTGTGTCATTGGCCTCTTCAAACTAAAAGGCAGACGTGTAAACAAATTCTATATGATCAGACACACTTACACACATACACACAACTACCATCTGTAGACAAATGTGCACAGTGCTGAAAGCAGGCGACCACACTCTGTGGAAAAAGGCTTGATTGAGAAGATTCTGTGTGAGGAAGAACAGCTACATATTTTAACTTTGAAAAAAATTTCCATTGTTTTTCAAGTAACAAGTATACTAAGTCATTAAAGCACTATGATATTATTGTAGATGATGACAGCTGTTACTTCAGCATATCAAATGTTTTCAGTCCTGCTCAAAAAAAGGGGAAAATGTTTTTTTTTTCTTTTCATAAAGCTTTAATTCGGGATGTGGTGAAGTTTCATAATAATGTCGTCACATCGTGAACAAGAAAAGCACTCCGAGAGCGCAGACCTACGTGAACCAGCTCAGTTACAGCAGTGGCTTTTCCGCTCCACATAGACAGCCGAGTCTCCACTCATGTCTGTCCATGTGAAGAATGCTGGAGTATCATTGTTCTAGTTACAAAGCTGACGAACCAGGCTATTGTTAGCCGTTGTGTTAGTAGAATACATCCACTGGTATTGCATTGGAAGCTGGGAAATGTAGTGACATAGGCTTAGAAAATGTTGTCAGTTTGCAAATAAACTACATTTCCCTGAATAACGTAAATGAATGGGATTTGCCTTTATA
Organism: Scarus forsteni; assembly: GCA_036419115.1. NCBI lineage: Eukaryota > Metazoa > Chordata > Actinopteri > Labriformes > Labridae > Scarus > Scarus forsteni. The sequence continues at coordinate 25,770,899 of JAZDUH010000136.1, read as the reverse complement.
AAATGTCAAAGTTATTTGTGACATCAATCTGGATCTATACATTTTATCTACTTTACTAAAAATGTTAGAATAAAAGTCTTATTTAAAGAGAGTTCATTATTGATTGGCATAATTCATCTGGCAATTCTTTGTTTTTGTGCTGTTTCATCTTGATCATGAAAAAAAAAAGAACTCTTAGCCTGTTGAGTCCAAAAATGGACACTCAAATGATTGCCTTTAAACTGTTTCAGAAATTTTCACATTTACCACATCAATTAACCAGATTGAGTCCTGTTATTAAACTAATCAATAAACAATAATTTTGAGAAATGCTACCCTTTAAATGCCTGTTTGTCTCATTAACAGCATTGGGTAAAATGGGAATAAAACATTTTTCCATATTCAAAATGCTTAAAGGGTAATCATTTTTTAATTAACACATTCTAGGGCATGCCAAAAACTTTCAACCAAATGGACTTTGCTGTTTTTTTTACGTTATTTTTAATCGTCAGCTTGAAAAAAAGACAGCTTACCTTAATTCATAAGCAGTTGCTAAGAGAATTGCATAGAGCTAAAACAAGAAAACTGCATCATCTGTTGGAAGTAGCAAAAACTACAAACTGGAAGCCTGACCTGCAAATTCAAAGCATTTTATTCAACTTTATATATTTTTATGAAGAAGAGGCCGAGCAATCAGAAGTTCCAAGTTATTATTTTGCTATTTTTCTACCATGAAAAATGCAAAAAGAAACATTCAAAAGCAAAAAGCACGAACATCTCCAAAACAGACCAATGAGATCTACAGACGGTCATACAAGCTGCAACAATATTTGACAAAATCAGTTAATGACTCAAACCACTCCAGATTGTCCTCATTTCCACATTAGAGCAGATCTGCCTGAGAAACAGGTCTCTATTCTAACTTTTATTTCACAAATACCTCGCCCATTCTTCCCCTGTCTTCAGCTGCAGTCATGTATTGCCCCATCTCTGAGCTGAATAGTTCTGGATCATAAACTCCATCTCTCCATATTTGCATATTCTCCTCAGAGCCCCAGAGTCAGCTCTCTATCTTCAGGTGTGGGAGTCTGTAATGTCACATAAAAAGAAGTGTCAGATTCTTCCAGCGGTGAGGACACGGTCTGTGATGAGGCAGCGTGACCACACCTGTTGTTGTGACGGCCGATCCAGCTAATTGTTGTGCCCTGCATTATCGTGACGATCTCCATGGGCTTTAATTATTGAAACACTTAAGAATGTGTTGGAGAGTTCATCAGCGCTGTGTAACACCCAACACAACACTGCCAAGACGGAGAGCAGGAGGTGGGCGGGGGGGCAATTAGAGAGTGGAGCAGCTTCCACTCCACTCGGGTCCCACAGGAGCTCTGTCCTCACACTGTGGTTCCAGTCGATAGTTCAGCCACTAGATTTAACCGTTTGTCATCTCATCAAACTCCAAGCAGAGGCTGTGACTGGCCCGTAGAGGGGCCTCGGAGGAAGAGGAGTGTTGGCAGGAGAGTGTATCCATTACAAGCAATTGATCAGGTCAATAAATGACGATATTAAAGCTCCTTTCTAAAGGCATCCTTTGAATTGGACTTCATTTCAATAAAGTAATGAGGGAATGAGGAACACAGCCTGATACTGTAACAAAATACAATCAATTCACCAGATTCAGTGAGGATGAGTCAAACATCAACAAAATAGACATAAAAATCTCATTCCTGAATTAAAAAGCCCATATGTTGCTTTTTAGGGTTTTACATGTCACTTACGCAAAACAAAAGTCTACAGCATCAAGATCTCTCCCACTCCCCTATTTATGATGTCAGTAGCTGCCTGAAATGGTTCTACTCCCCACCCCTCAAGTAGAGCTACCAGTGTGACGTCCTATGATTGTTTTGTCCGTACTTGAAGCCCATTGGTCTGGGCATGAGTGTTGCAGTCATGGCTTGGAGCAGGGCATATTTGACCATTTACCACCGAGAAGAACAGTCAGGTTGGATGGTCAGAGGCCAAGTGAAGCACCACCACATCACTGAAATTTTCACTCTATGACAAGGTTTACTTTGGAAATACATAGAAATACAATTTGGTAGTTCTAGTATTGGTTTTTACTCTTAATATTTTCTTAATACTTCTATGACAGAATATAGCTACATACAATAAAAGCCTATTGAAAACTTAAAGCTAGGGTCGGCCGTTTTGGAAAACTAGCATGAATTTGAAGGTAGTATCTCCTCAGGGCTCCACCTAGCCCCTCCCACCCCTCCTCCAACATGCACGAGCACGGCTGATTCACAACCAGAAGACTGATTCAACTCCAAACCGGCCCCCAGCACAGCGTTTATGTTTTACACTACACCAAGTCATGTCTCAGTCAGCAGTAAGAAAACACCAAAACATTATCATAGTAAAGTACAAAAAAAACAAACATGGAAAGTCAGTTAGTACTCACAACCTGATGTTGATCGGGGTATACGTAGTTCCTCTGCCACATAGCTGTCAAGTCTCCAGTTTTGGCCATGAAACTACCGTATTTTACGTATTTTATCCTCTTTCCCGACGTCCTCCTGTATCAGTATTCTCCTGTAAATCTCCTGTGTGATGATATAATAATAAAAAAAAATCCTCTGCCTCTCCAAACTGAGCTCTGTCTCTAGCCTGAATGGGGTGGTGATGCTTCAAATTGATGGATGCCAACTACCGTAAAAGCAAAGAAGAAAAAGCCTCGCGAGAACGTCCACCTGCAGTAGCCTGGGTGGCAGCTGTCGTGAGATTAGAGCCAACAGAACAAACTTAGAAAAACAAAGTGTTTATTTTAGATTTCTTGTACATCTGTCTTAAAATGTGAGGGATACTGGAGCTTGGTTGGGGTTGTGGGATGGCTCGTAGCGGGCTTCCCTTATTTTCAAAGACAAAACTTGAAAGGTAAGCATTCTCCAGCAGACTTGGATCCCTCTCAGCTCGGCTTCACGCACTGAATCAGAGTGCATGCCAGCAAAATGAACGCACAGGAGGCGGACAGATTGGTTTAAAATGTGGGCTACAAAGATCTTATTGGTTGGTGTTTCCCCAGGTTTATTTTTGCTGTAGATAGCGGATATTTTTCGCTCTATTTTAAGAACACATTATGAATTGATTGCCATCGGGTCATGAAGACCATTTTAACCAGTATTAAAAAAAGTGTATCTAAATCAGATTACCAACCCCAGCTTTAAACCTCCACATTCTCTTTTGAAACTTCTAATTAATTCTGCTGATGTTTTTCTAAACAAGGATTTCTTTAGCTTCGAGCCACTTGAAGAACATCACACAAAGACTCTGCTCTTTAGGCGGACAACATGGTTATTTTTAGTTTCAAACATGCTGTATGAATAAATTATCCTATTCCAGCGTGGACACAGAGGGAGTATGTTCAATCAACCCTTCTCCATCTTGTGCATGTGTAAAAGTCATGACAGTGCTGTTGCAAGCATCGCTTTTGTAAAGGTCACATCAGTTCAACACAAACACCATCTACAATTCCATCATCCACGTCCATTTATTAGTATCAAACCACTGCTACAAAATTACATCAAACAGGATGAAAATGGACTTGCATACGTGCTATACACAATGTAAGCTTGAAAGTAAAACAAAGTACATGGATCTTCTTATTTCTGGACAAATATCAATATATATTTATATATATTATATATAGATATATCAATGCCACTTAAAGCCATATATATCATTCCAGTGATCTAGAGTCTATTAATGTACAACTACATCCCTGGTGGCTAAAAAGGACCTTCAGACACATTAAGGTAAACATTTCCATTTCACACGTCTCGTCACATTATTTTTCAGCATGGAGATTTCTATGAAAAAAATCCAAATAACAGAAAAAAATCAATGTTTGAGGGTTAAAATCCTGTCAATTATTCCCATTTTTGTCTTCGTAAAGGAAAAAGTATCAGTGTTCATTTTACAGAAGCAAACAGAAGAGATGTGGCCCAGTACCTGCACTAAACACTCCAGCTTAACAGACACAGCAGAGGTAAAAGATGCACATGACGGTGATGAAGCGGTGCTACAAAAGACTGATTTGCTGTTTCATTCGGCATACAGAAAACAATGCGTAATCTCCTTTTAAAGGCATAAAAACAAATAAAACAGGATTACATTTACTGTCAGTCAAAAGAAATTCTTTCTATGAAAACCGTGTTCACTCCTTCATGAGGACTGACAATCGCCTGGGAGCTCCACACTCAAAAAAACAAATCTGTGGTGTGATTCAGTAGTCGTCATGGAGAGACCTGGCTTCAATAGCGCGCTTTTAAACCCCGGCATTATCTGCGGCTCTGCATCATCGCCTGGCAACTTATTTTCCAGTTGAGTGGAAATAATGAGAGACAGGTTGACAAATAACTTGATGCAACCTCTTTTTAAAATAGCACGTCGCCACGTCTACACTGGCAGCTGCCACACTATCAGAGAGATTTCAAAGAAAATGGAGAGTTGGACCAGTCAGAAATTACTCTCTGTTTTTGTACAGATTGAAATGTTTGAGTGAAACGAAAAAGGCCTTTTTGAAGAAAAGAGAGTTTCTTCCCATTTAGAGCTGAATGAATCTTGCCCACAGACTGGTTACACAGAAAAAAAAGAACTTTTTTTTCTCTTTCTGCCCTCGTTTGACAGGGTAGTATTTTGCCTGCTGTGCATCAAACATATCTACCAAACTGGATGCTGGCACTCAAGAAACTGCTTTTATTTTTGTATTTGTCCGCTGTCAGCTCAGGGAAGTAGGATGGTTACTGCAGGAGCCGGAGAGCAGCTTCAGTGTGAAGTTAATGTGACAAAATCACAAAGTGAAATCTGACAAAGGCACGGGGAGAGTTTCATTAGCTGCAGGATTATAACACCTCCACACTCTGTTCATGCTGGCTGGAGAAGGCTTTGAGAAGAGCCAAACAAGACACTGACAACTAATTATTTTTGTAATCTCCAGTATTTTTTGTTATGAGTTGGTTATATATATTTATGTAAAGAGAAAATAACAGCATGTAGCAGTCAATTTACTTCAATATTCTGTATTATTAAAACCGTGAGCTTTTAAAGATTGTATACTCTACATCAGCTTAATCAACCAAACAGGACTTAAGTTCTTCTGACGGTGACATAAAGTCAAACATCATCTGCAAAGACAGAATCTCACTTGGTAATTAAACACTATTTTGGAGGAAAACATTAATGAATGTCAGAAATAGTCTGTTAGCACAATAAAATATAACTATACCTGCAAATAATAAAAACAAGAGAAGCCATTAATGAAGGTGCGTCTATGTTTATCCCCCACACAGAAGCCAGTGTCAGACATCCATCCGTATATCTGATCTACTGTTTCATTTTTTTGGTTTCTAATAATATCTAATTATTTCAAAAACTTTCTAATAAAAAAAAAAATACTGTGTACCATTGTCTTGACACCACAGTTCAAGGACTTGTTTTGCCATCTGCTTGTGCAATACGCTGAAGTTTTAAGTGTTAAGATAACATTACAAAAAGTGAGGATTGGGGTGAAGAATCACATTTTTACTTTCAAAGCTATAAAACTGTGTCTGAGTTGAAGCTTCAAAGAAGCTCTAAACAAAAGTTTGATGTAATTCTTTAAAGGCACGTTCAGTACAGTACGTGTCACCCTCTGAGACTCCACTTTAAACAGGATTTGTTTCATAATGCAACAAACTTGTAATGACTGCCTTCAAACAGAACAGTATGTGTGAGAGCAGGAGGATGCTTTGAAATTGGCAATTTAAAAATTCAAGGCATGGATTGTGGGGGCCGAAATAATACGCACGAGCATGAATATTTCAAATCCTCTTATCTTAAATTTAAAAGCGGAGAGATTTCTTTTTTCCTCTCTGGGCTGGGAGTGTGAGGTGAGGCGGTGATCTCTGCAGGTGTGGCCTCTTTTCAGCTTCTACGTCAACACGATTCTTTCGACTAAACTTTTTACGAGGTAGGTCAAACAAGCCCGGATGTTTAAGTCAGGAGAGTAATCGGGTCAGAGATACTTGAAAACCTTGTGCTGTTAGGGGGTGGGTAACTATTATATCAGCCTCCAGATGCATTGTGGGTTGGGATGAGCAGCGCTTTAGATTTGCAAATATCTCCAGATCATTTACACTGAGCAACACACTCCAGTCAATGATGATGCTGCAAAGCAAACAGGGTTAATCCGACTCTATGTGCGGTGGCTGCAGGCCATCTGGACTCAGGAGGATTTATGCTGCATTTGAGGGCAGAGGGGAGGGGATCATATATTCATGATACGGCAAAACAAAGATGACTTTATATCTCAGGCTGTTCATAGTGTGAGTGGAAACAGACCCTGAAGCCTGGAGAGCAGTCCCAGCAGTGTTTGATACAGGTTTATCTGAGGAAAAAGTTCAAGTTAAGACAGTGATGCTTTTCTAGAAAGGCAATAAATAAAATGAAAGCTGAACAACCTCAAACACAGGAGTGTGATCAAAAACAAATCTGTCTAAGACCTTTTGACTTCAGGTTTAATTTAACTTTTAAGATCAGAGATTTTACTCCCTTTTAACCAGTTAACACAGGCCCCAGATGTCCCCAGAACAGCTCATGTCTAAGTAATGAAATGGATACTGATCTTGACATGAACCCTGCTGTATAATTCCTGTGAGTTGTGAATGACCACACCTCTCTCAAAAAGCATGCAAATTTGACTTAAAATCAGTACTGGTAAAAAAATTTTTGAGTTGGTGCTAATTGACCTTAATTGGGGTACACACTACATGATAGTCAGCATTTTTGGCTTGGATTCTTACTTCTGACCAAACTCAACAAAGCACAAAAATCTGGTGGTTTTCCGGATAAGAGAGTTATTTTATTGCTCGGGAGATGATCACGAATGCTTTCACTTGAGGTCGATGTTTACGACCAGTAATCCTTATGTTCGTGGACTGTAGGAAGGACAACTGAGCGGCTCACTGCATTTAGCTTCAACATGCCTTCTAATGTTGTCTGCTATGGTTGTTTACATGAAAGTACCATTTGATCACAAGAGATTACAAGCTGCTCAGGTGGAGACCCTGGTTGTTGGGGAATGAGTCGAATGGTGTGTGGTGGGCTATGTTTCTGGCACACCACACAAACAAAGCAGTCAAATTTGTTATCATTTGTTTTCATCTATCTTTCCCTCTGATGTGTGCTCCTTCTTTAACACCTTTATGGAAATGTATAACCAAGCAGTCCACTGGAAAATGTCCCCCTAATGATGTCATCTGGGGACAAGCCATTGGTCCTAGAAAGCTGAAAGCTGAAGCCACAATCACTTCCTCAGAGAGGCATGGCCAGACACAGCTTGAGAGGATTCACACCAGAACAGGCTATTCTGTAAACCCTTGTCACAGATGGCTTTTTGGGATGCAATAATGCAATATCTATCTCAAAAAAATATATGTTTAAAGGGACAGCTAGGACCAGTGTAAGTTGTGGAACAGAGTAAAATACAGGAACTTAAAAGGAACTAAGAAGTCATCTGTACACTGAAAAACTCTGACCCTCTTCACCATTGGGCTGGTTACTTTTGCAGTGTCTCCATCTGATAATTTTCCCGTTAAAGTGGTGTCTGGCTTTTGTTTTCTGCACATGCCTCAGGCCTGTATTGACTTTGACCTGAAAGTAAAACAGCATGAATCTAACTGTGGCGAGAGCTACATTACAGTAAAACAGCCTTTGGCTATCATCATCAGTTAAAGGTGTGACGTGCTTTGCATTTCTGCCGAATGTAAAGCAGAGGGTATGCCAGAGCTTCAGAGTGTCTTTATTTTCTTGTTTAACAAACTATTAGTTTGTTGTTTTACTCCCTTGTTTGCATGATCATCCAGAGCTAATAGGTGCTTGGCTGTGAGGGTTGTTTCACATCCTTAATGTGGCCTCCAAAACAATAGCAAAAGCTTTCACAATGATTCGACCAACAGCAAATACAGCTGTTGGATCGAACACTGAGGGCTGTCGGTGATAGTCTTATTCCTTTCTATCTACAATGATAGTGAAGATTAAAAGTATGTCTGACAAACAGAGCTGCTTTTGGTTAAGCATTGAAATGTTTAGTTAAAATAAATTCTTAATGTTGTTCTTGTTACATTCTCATACATAAGAAGTTTATTATTTTTAACCAATAAGCCAGTGCCTTCAGACTCAGGCTTCTGCTGAGTGTTTATTTGATTAAAGCAATGAGATGGGAAAAAGAAGTGGACATAGTTAACATGTTTAAGGTGTGAAGTCGAGGCAGATATTCCTTAAACCTAACAGCCAGCAGGGGGCGCTACTTTGCTGGTAATGACAAGTGTGTCTGTAAATGCCCATTTGTTTTATTTTTAATGTGGTTTAAAATCTAATCCGGGTCAGTTTATGGATTCATTTTGTAGTCCAGGGTCATATTTGTTAAAAGTTTGAGTTTCTGTGTATGTGTAAGGGCAAACATGAGGTAAAACTGACTTCAAGGGAAAACTTCTAAACAGAAAGACAGTTTTATTCAGGGGTTGCTATATATGGTTGCTCTGTAGTTTATAATATCCTCTGATGAGCCTCATTTTTTGGCACATTTAGACCCAATTAATTTGAGGTTATATTGGCTATTAGGGATGTACGCTTGAAGGAAAATAACCTTTGGAAGGTTAGTGACAATTATTGACAAAAATTCAAAGCTTTCACAGATGGACTGGGATGTACATCTGATGTTGTTAGCTTGATGCAAACACATGATTGAAGCTGACAGGGATGAGGTTTATCTTTCATTGTTTTGATCTTTAAACTGTTTTACAGCTGTGTGGCAAAACACTAAATGTTAACATTATCACGTATCAAGGCCATTAACCTTAATGCTCTGCCTTTACTCCTTCATATTGTGGACTTCTTCTCTACAACTTCTTGTTGTAGTTATTATTTGCCTGCATATTACATTTATGTTTTTGGTTAGGTTCAAACAAAGTATCTAAAATGGGGGGGCATTTTGTTGGGGTGGCCCACTTGACTATAAAGAGCAGCAAGAACCACTGGGGTTGCTTTGTGCTTGGAACTTAAAGGTCCCATGTCTCACAGCATCAAGTTTCTTGGCTTTTATTTTGCTAGAAGAGATGTGCAGAGCAGGAGAACACGACACCTTTAACTAAACTCAGTTAATGGAGAAATGTGCAATATCTCAAGAAAACACTCCTTAAAATGCTGTTTGTTTTTTTACTTCTTGGGGTTTATTCTGTCAAAAGCAATAAGGCCCCACCTACTTGTGTGTTGTCTGTCACAGGCAGATGCCATGACTGTTTACAAAGTCTATTCTGTGGCCTGTAACCCCTCTTTCCCCCCTCCCATCAGGCATATTTTCATCAGTCAATCAGTGCAGAGCTCGTTATCATAACCTCCTATAGCCTCCCTGCCCCCTCAAGTCAAAGCGTTTTCATAGGGAGGGGAAAAAGAGCTGCATCTGATCCTCGCTTTAACAGAAACCCAAGCCCTGATATAAACTGCCAAAAACAGACAGAAAAACAAAGAAAAGCTAAATAGACCATTTAACTGATCAGTTTTCAATAACAGACCAATTCTTAAGTTAAGAGAAGTTAATATCTTTAGTAAGCTACTCAGTTGCTGCCTTCTTTTGCTGTTGAGAAGTTTTCTCAACAGTTTTCAGGCTATGGACATCCTCTGAAGGTAGAACCACATTTTTCAGTTGATAAGTTGAATGAAATCCTCCATATTTAAAATGTGTAATTTCATATCTGAAACTATGTTTAATCCCGATTGCCTATGTCCACTTCTTTTATGCAATTGATGGTTAAAGCCAACCTCTCTTTTGTAGTAAAGATAAATGATTAAACAAAACTGATGCAGCCTGAATTAGAAGAAGCCTTTGGAGACAGAACTGTTCTTTTTATGAAGGACTTTGTTGTTTCTGCTCAAACCCTGTCTCACTTATGATAACAGCCCTTTGAGTGCTCATTAACTCGCATGAGGGTTTGTATTGTAACATGAAGACTTTTATTGCAAATAATAGTGATTTGATAAAAGGGACTTGTTAATACCATTATTGAAAATAATAATCAACATCCAGTACATTTCATATGGAATACTAGCATGGTCTTAACTGCTCAGAAAAGCAACCAACAGATGTCCAGACTGTCACCAAAGTGCCACAATAATACTCATCATGACTCGGCAGGTTTTTTTTCTTTTTTTTCTTTTTTTGTTAATCAGCAAAATTGATTGAAAGAAATCACAAACAAACATCGCCTTGTGGTCTGCAGGAGGTATGTATTTTTAGACCAGCTTTGAGAACCATTGTTTGGCTCCATTCATAAAAAGTATGAATATTTGTAAAATGGCCACCTCAAAAAACACAGGTTAACTTGACATGCAGCACAACCATACTCTCTGCACATCGTCAAACACGCAAGTGTGTGAAAACTAGGACTACACACTGGCTCTACAGATCAAAAGGTATCCTATTTTCTCCAAATATACACACATTGATTCTGATCTATAATACTGTTATATCGGTTCACAGCCTCTCTGCTTCAAAAAGTAGGTAATTTGATTGCAAACATTGTTCTTTTTAATGTACTTGTCTGACAAAAAAATCAACAACAGTTATGGCATCTAAATGAACCCGACAACATTATAAACTATGCCATACTGTGACCCATTCAAATAAATGTCACATATCCAGTTTTACATGTTTCAAATCTATTTTTTATACATTGTTTCATAAAGGAAGAGAATAAATATACTTTGACCCATTTTCAGTATACCTTAACATTTAAACAAGATCATATGGTGCAGTATTTTCATAATTCTGTAAAACAAGCTGAGAACAATTTCAGTACAAACAATAAAAGAAAGGAAATGTTCAGCAGACCTTAAAACAAACCATCACAAAACGTAGAGTCTTTAACAGTGTTTGTGCTTTAAGTCTTTTAACCGCGATGGCTATTTCTCTACAGGTTTGCAGTTACAAGTTCATGTGAAAATACTGTGTGAACTCTGGTTTTGTTAGTCTCTTAAAGAGGGGGAAATGTGACACAATCTAACTCCAAACAAGACCTGCAAACATGTTAACCTGAATGACAAATACTGCATTTTTATCTGATACAACTGGCATTATCCAAAATACTTGTGGGAGTGATTAATCCATAGTTTGATGATTTTACTGATTAAAATTTGAAAGATAAGTCAGCTACTAGAATATGAACATTCATTTATCAGAAAAATGAATAACAGATGATTGAAAGTTTTACAAGTGTCCTTTAAATGAGTGTTACTTAATGTCTATGGTTCTATTAAGGCATTATAATACAGTATCTCTGTTTACATCATGGATTCAAATATCTGAGGATGAATAAGCCATGAACTTCAGCCCTATGATAACTTTAGATAATTGAAATGTTTGATTTTAGTGAATGAAAGTCACATTCACCCAGATTCACTCATATTAGGCAGCCATGTGTTTTAATTCATTCTCTACTTTGCTTGATGTGGACAGGCCCTGTAGACACAAATTAGCTTTTAAAGTTAGCACCTTGGGCCATGCGATGAGCATGTTCATAGTTTATATGCTTTATACCAGTGCTCTAACAAGCTCACAAAGGACTCAAATATGAGTCAAAGCAATTTCAGTTATAGTTATTTAACACTTAATCAAATATGATGCAGTCAGGGGTGGAAAGAGAGCAAGGTACGGTTACTTTGATCTATTTTACTCAAATACAAGTAAATGTAGAAAGTACCCTATCTAAGAATTACTCAAAAAACTGAGTATGATGAGTACAAACAGGACAACAGCTGGAGTACATTCTGTAAGCAAAGGTTTATCATAAACATAAGGACCTTAATTAACCATAGAATACAGAGCATGAGCAACACCTAACATATCTTTTTTGTTTCCATCCAGAAAGTTGGCTGTAGATATACCAGTACAACTAAATGCTAGCAGAAATGCTGAAACATGCACCGTCATGATTGCAAGTGCAGCCACTAAAACACAAGAATAAATTGAAACATGACCTGATGTAATCCAAAACATGCTCCAGTCACTTCAGCTTCACACCAGTGACTGCATTTCTGCTCCAAATGTGCAGGAAACACAACAGAGCTGACAGGGCTGGGATGACTTTTTAATGGAATTCCTCTGTCATTATGTTGTAATCCAAGATTGAAATAAATGCTGGAATACATGCCATGTAGCCCAGATTTGTTTGAAAAGGCTCTTCAGTTTAAAATGAAGACAGCAGGACCAGCATGCCCCTTCCAGACCTTTCATCTGCCCTGCGTAAGAGCCCCTGTCCACACACTGAATTTGCATGTTTAAAATATAAATGAATCAAACAAAGAAAGGCAAAACTCTTTTTCTCTCATGGAAAACTGACCTTGGCTCACATTACATTGTGGCCTGATTTTATGGTGTAGTTGAAAAATGTGTCTTGGCAAAGATCAAACTGACACTCAATTTTAAATATGTTGTTTTGTTAACACATTGTTAAGTTACATTATTATATCAATATGGAGTTTTGTGATACCAATTTTGGTGTCCATATTAAAGCAAGAATTATATTTTTAGAATGCTAGATGATGAAAACCTCAGGCGGGTAGAGCTTTTCACTTTTTCCTTAACTCAGTAATACACATGTTAAAAAAAGAATACTTCTCTCATAATTTACTAAAGCAAAAGGCAACACATAATTCTGAGAACAACCAAAGAAAACTTGAGTAACAGTATTTGTATCTTTCCACCCCTACATGCATCCTGTATTTGTTAGAAATTCAAACATGGCTTTTAGCTCGCTGAAGTTCATTTTTTTGTTGTTGGAGTAAAGACTGAAAAAAGGTCTGAAATGTGTTGCAAACAAACAAATGACAAGTTGTGCTGCTGAATGCTGCTTTTCCAGAATCCTTTATCCAATAAGAATCAAGGAAAAAGTAGAGGCGGCCCACAGTGTGCAGCTGTGTGTTTTCAGAGGATGATGCAGCAAAAAGACTGAACTCTCTGCTCAGATGTTCACTGGAAGTGGCACATTTTAAAAGACTGCATCTTTTAGAGAAAAGCGTATCATTGTCAAACTTTTTTTCTCCCTAACTGCAACATTGGTCGCAACATTCATGGATGTGGAAAGTACAGATATATGTACTGTATTTTCTTCATAAAAATGTAAACATAGCGATGTCCTCCCTTCATACTGTACAGGGTCATGAGCTGTGTTAATGGTTGGTCAATGAGAAAAGCTGGTCCCACTTCAAAACAAAAGCCTACAAGATATTAAAATATAAAGATACGATACAGTTTACTTTGCTACTTCGACGGCTGCCTGATCAAATGTGTTGGGCAGGCATATTAAGTGATGGACCCAATTCAGAATACGACAAAGCACACCTTCAACACTGTTCATCCATCTACTGAGTAATCATGACAACACAGGTCCTGAAAAAGCCCTGCCTTTTTAATTCTTTTGATTTTTTTTTTTTAATTATTTTCCTTTATTTTTTTAAAATCACACTCCATAATCAGAATTTGTATTGTTAGGAATCTAAATGTCTTTCTTTTTGTTCAACAACCCATAATACATTCAGTATAACATTGGTATGGTAATTCAGTGTACTGAGAGACTTGGCACGATCGCTTCATTTTTAAGCCATATACAAAAAAACGGATGAAAATGACAATTTTCCGTGGTGGCCCCAAAGCGGACGAGGCCTGAAAGTAACTCATTTTTGGGGACCTTTGATATGATTAGAGGAGGGAAGGGGGCTGAGGGTTAGCACTGATTCACAAGGTGGTCAATCAATCTGAAAAGAATAGAGGAAATAATAATAATAATAATAACAATAATTATAATAAAAAAACATCATATTATTTACATGACAGAATATTCACCAAAAGCAAAGGAAACAAAAAAAAAACTTCCCCACACAAAGAAACGCTGATTATGTTCCCCTCACGGCTTTTCAACAAACTGTACCAGATGTGATTCCAGCCATCAGCAGTGTCAAAAAGGACTCATAAATGCTCTCGACAGTCATTTTGTCCAGGCTCACGTCGCTCTGCTAGTACACGCTGATGAAGGAGGAGAGGGCCAGGACCAGGTACCGGCAGGCCAGCGGGACGTACGCACTTCCTGTGCTCCCATAGGGTGCAGTGTTGGGCGCTGTGGGCAGGAAACAAGAAAAGCTCTGATTAGTTGTGATTGCGTCAGTTCACAGCACCAGTCATTTGCTTTGTGTGGTGCTTTCAAATATGACCCAATAAACTGCAATTATTGTGAAAATGCTGCTGGTGAGTGGTGGATTCAAACATACAAATGTTCAAAACTTTCAAACCACAATCAGCAAATCAATATACAAACATCTCCTCAATATAAAGCACTGCATTTAGAACAATGTTTACAAAGAGGCACACTGGTTTGAAAGCAAAGCGTCACAAAGATTCAAAACTAAAAGTGTTTGGCAGATAGTTGTTCCACATGACCGGGGGGATTTCATAGGGGTAAAAAGTTAGAACACCACCAGTAACAGAGGCCCCTTAAATATTACTAAGATCCTTTTAAAAGTATGATCAAATCACTTCACATCACAAGACATTACTTTATCACTCCTTCTATAAAAATGCCAAAAAATGTCCACATGTTGTTTAATGAAAAAAAATCACATCCAGGCAGCCACTGCTGCGCTCTTTTTAAAGATGACCTGGGAAATTTCCTTAACTAAAAAGACCAAAAAAATTTCACTCACACATCCTGGGGGCCAATTTTTTTTTTTTAATTATTTCATTTAATTTATCTTAGAGCTTTAAAAAGATTAAAAATTGTATTAAGGTCCATTTTAGTTTCCACATCACGAAAAATACAAAAAATTAAATGTTGCATAAAAGCTGACCTATAGCTTTGATAAGAATAAAATATGTTTATAAAACAACATCAGTTTGATACATCTCATGCAAAAATACAAACATGTTAATAATTCATGATCATAACACTTAGTTAAAGCTAATTTTTTTATTGAGTTAATTTTTTTGAAAGCAGTAAGCACAATATCAACCTGCCATGAAGTACTTTTCACCAACACTTTTTCAAATGTATTAGTAGTAGTACTAGTTTATTTCGAACACGCAAGAAATAAATGTCATATATTACATGTATACAAATGTGGCAAAATACCGATACAAAAATAATTAAAGTCCCCTGGATTGAAAAGTTACACCGATTGATTTCACCCACATGCTCGAAAAGGAGTGGGAAGAAGTACAAACTCCCAACCCCTCTCCATTAAGTATCAAAAGTCAATTATTCCAGGTCCTGTTTGATATCAATGCAATTACTAAATCTCATACAAAGTAATCAACAACCACAAATATGCCTTATGAATATATATGTATGCATATATACATATATGTACATACATACATACATTTATACATGCACACACGTACATACCACCAACAAAAAAATCATATAGACAAAAAATAAATATGTAGCAATTCAAATAAACACTAAACATAGACTTTAAGCATATTCATTTATGCTTAAAGTTTTTAACAGAGAAAATTACAACCAATTAGGAAATCATGGCAGGACGGAAAAATCTCCTTTTTTTCATTTTAAAGTTAATGGTGCTGTATTGACATTTCAGATCAAATAGCATTAGACAGATGTATTGTCACTTTTGTCATATTATAAAACACACTGTTAACATTTTTTAATGACCCATGGGGCTGCAGTGAGTGAGGAGAAGGGCCACATGTGGCCCCGGCCACCAGTTGCCCATCCCTGATCTGGTTTTTCTGTTACCATCTCTACAATGGATTGCATTGGCTTATTTCACATCAAACAGATTTGTACATACTTTGTGTGCAAAAATACTACAGTGTTGCAGTTGTGGTGTGTCATCTTTGTAACAACTCAGCTAATGCACAGATCCCTAGAATGATGTATAATTGGAGTACTCATGTTGATGTGTGTCTAAAACACTCCTTGTTGTCAAATAAGTGCTGTAGAGAAAGTCATTAGAGGAAGATGGGATGTTCACGGTCTTGTCTCCACGTTCTCCTGGTAGGTGGTTTGTTGTGAGCTGTTTGTTTCTCTGTGAGCAGCAGACAGCCACAGTAATATGAACAGGTGTCTCTGGAGAGCTGCGTCAGGCAGGCAGGGAGAGAGGGAGAGGGCAGCCTTTCATTTTGAGGGGGCTACTCAGCCCTTCTCTCTCAAACACACACACACACATATCCTAAGAAACACACAAACTTTTAGCTTGCAGCTCAATAAAGCAGACCTCACAGTTACAAAATATCCTCTCACTCTGCACACAAACACACACATACCTGCATGTATAGGTCACATGCATGCCTGCACACATATCACAGTGAGGCAGCGCAAACAGGCTCTGCTCTACCAGGGGAAATCATGTGGTGCACAGTCCACATCAGCAGGGTGCCTCTATTTACACGGCCATGTAATTAGTTCATAGTGTAACTCCTATGATGTGGACTTCACATTGCACAAACACACCCTGAAAAACTACAAGCGCACACACCTCTAGTACACAAGCTGTGGCACAATTATTTGCACACTGACGTTCTTTTCTTCATCTATTTCTCAGAGGCGTCATGGAGTTGAACATTTTTTGCAAACAAGCAGACTGTTATCCCACTGTGCTATTTATTCAATAAAAACCTCGAGATGGGTGTCATCAGAGTGGCATAAGGCTGCTGGCGTGTTGAAGTAAACACAATGGTGCCGAGATTGATCTTTTTTGCCACCATAATAGCTTGTTGGTGACAATTTGTGAGATGCCAGAGAGAGAGAGAGGGAGAGAGAGCGAAAGAGAGAGAGAAAGAGGAGGGGGGGAAAGGACGAGCATCCTATTTTCACCCGTCAGAGCGCTGCTTTTACCTGATGCTTTGAAGCACTGAAGTTGTTTACCTATTAGAGTGAAACTATAGCTCTGCTGGCAGGGGGAGTAGAGGAAAAAGAGGGGCACAAATGGGTGCAAATTTGGATGATATGTGTGTTAGTTGCCTGAATGGCCTGTAGTATGAACAGTAGCTCCCCCACAACACACACACACAAACACACACCACATCCTGTTTATCGTTGTCTCCCCCTGTTCTTCTGCCACGTTCCCTCTCTTTGTATCCCTCCCCTCTCTCTCTCTCTTTTCTCCTATCCAAAGTACAGGATAATGACACAGTTTTCCTCGGCTGCAGGAAAGCGAGAGGGAGCTGAGAAATGGTAACCATGGCAACAGCTCCTGTCCTGCTCAGCCGGCCCGCTGATGCCGGAGCCTGAGCGTGCTGCATTGTGCTAGCCGCGTTAGCAGATTTGTTTGTTGTTTGTGTGTGGTGGATGGGGAATAGACAGATGTCACTATTTCACTTGTTCAGTTGCTCATCTGATCGGTGTCAGTGTGGATTCTGGCTTGGAGGCTGCTGCAGTAATCACATTACTACATCATGCACACAATCACAGTTTGTGCAGCAGCTCTGGGAGGTAATTACGACCCATGTGCTGATGACTAATGTTGCCTCGGCTGGAGGAGTGAGCAACAAAAGACCCCTCAGTGTTGGGCGTAGTTGGGTTGAGTGTGGTCAGTAGGGGCCGGAAATTTGGATCAAATGTATAGATCATGTTTGTTTTTGCTGATATACAATACAAAGGACTTGGGTTGGGGAGCAAAAGGTGGTTGGTTCAAGTCACGATCAAACCATGTTTTGGAGTTGGTAGCTGGAGAGGTCCCTGCTGACTTCCTGGGCACTGCTGAAGTGCATTTGAGCAAGGCATTTAACCCCAAAACTGTTCAGAAGTGCTTCTCAAGGAGCAGCAAGCCATCTCTCCATTAATGCAGGATCTTAGGGCCTGTTGTGTGTGTAAAAACTAAATTTCCTATGGGGGATTATAAAGTAAGTCTTCCTGTTCTTCTTAACACAATTAATATCTTGATTATCTGGAAGGTAATGACAGTTTGTTACAGGTATATAAGTGCCATAACTTAGATATGATTCAACTAAGAATTTAAAGATCATATTATGCTTTAGCTTCTTTTATATAATAGGTGCCTAAAGTAGCTCATTCCTCCACCCCCCTAAATGGACCTACCAGTGTGACTTCTTACCATTGTTTTTTTCTGCAGCTTAAAGAGGTCATACTTTGCTTTAAATTTGATTCATGTATTCATTTTTGATGATGGTTAGAGTATGACCAGAATCATGATTAAGAGAATAGTTTTCACATGGAGAACCCCTGATACTACTGTACACTTTCTCTGTAGGAAGAGCTTTGTTAGAGCTCCTGCCTCTTTAAGGTTCAATTCCCCATGTGGGTCCAGTCTGCTCTGATTGGTTTAGAGGTCTACTCTGGTCATTTGTCAGTTCAGTGCTGCTGGCGCCATGGAGTATCCAGCTCTGCATTCATTCTAACATCTGCACTCTGCAATGGGATTATAATTGCAAACAAATGGGCAAAACTGACAATGGTAGGTCTATTCAGCTGCTCTATCATGTGCAGGAGTTCTATTTTCACCAAAGGGAATGTAAAACTCAAAAAAGCAAGTTATGGGCTCTTTCAGCCTGATCAGCTTGGGATGGCATGCCCAATGCAGAGCAGACTGTAGAGTAAATGTAGAGCTGCTGACAACATGATGCTAAACAGCACTGAATTAAGCAGTTACCACAGAGTACCCCTGTGAGCTAATAAGACCGGGGCCTTAAAGGGACAGGGCCTCCAACAGAGCCTCTCAGACAGAGAGATTAAAGCTAAATCGGGGTAGTCATACTATACATAATTTTAACATTATGCTGTCCTTGTTACAATCAGAAATAAAACATTATAAGGACAATTTCATGGCCTTGGTGCCCGTAAATGGATCTTTTTTCATGATTGTTGCTTAATGTGTTTGAATGTATTGACTGAACATGATAAAAAATCACTAAAAATTGTCTAAATCACTAAATTGAAATATGCTGAAATGTATTTCTCCAGTCATATCTTTTACCAAAGAAAGTCACGGCAAATCAGCTATTGTATGAATATATTGGTCACGTTTGGAGGGTAAGTGAAGTTACCCCTAAACTTTAGAGAATTGCAAATATAACTGTATTTAACACTTCGATCTACTGTGTTATGGTATCAAACTGACATCAGCATAGTTTGTTTTGTACTGATATGACATGAAAATTCTCCAAATGACCAAGTAACATACAGCATCTTGAGGTGTGTAAGCCTGTTTCTGTGAATGTTTTCATTTGTTTTTTTACTATCAATAGTCTTCTTACTAAACATTAGGGCTGACATCAGTATCCCCAGAAGAAAAACCTAGCACTCGAGGTTGGTATTGGGAGGTGCCTGCTCACTCGTCGCGTTTGTTTTTGGGCTTATTTAACCTCTCCATGTGTCACTGTGAATAGCAGGGCCCTCTATTGTTTTGACTGTGTGGGCTGCAACTTGCCATTTTAATTAACTCCCCAACCAGCCTGCAACAAGCATTACTCTGCTTATTAACATGAAGGGAATAGAAGGGGAAAGAGGCAGTAAAAGGAGACAGATACATAGAGAGAAGGACAAATCAAAGAGAAAAGAGAGCTCTGTGAAAAAGACAGTGATTGAAGGGAGTGCGAGAGCGACACAGCAGCAGCAGCAGCGGACAGAACAGAGAAGAAGACTAAGAGAAGGAGGAGGCGGAGGAGAAGGAGGAAGGGGGGATTTCTAACTGAGCTCTACCTCTTTGGGGTTTGAATTTAATTGCCATGTACATCAGCACGCGCACTACAATGAAGTACCAGAATCCCAGACAATATATCATAGAGAAACCAACAGTGTCAAGAAGCTGAGAAGACAAGCCACGCTCTAAAGGGAGAGGAGTGGTGGAGATAAGTGGAGATGAAGGTGATATGCTTCAATTACTGCTTTGCACGTGGACTGAAATGAAAAACTATAGAGCTCTCCCTAGTCCAAGAAAGCAGGAGTTGTATGAAAATAACAATCCCTGGCTCTCTGTTCCGACTCTGGACTGAAGCCATCTGCTTTAAATAGTGTGCCTGGAGTGAGAGACACACTCCCCCTCCTCCCGTCAACCCCCTCTCCTCCCAAATCTCCACCGACAGCAGTTTTGTCACCCACATATCATATGCACAACAAATGCTAAGGCCCTGAACTTCAGTCAGTGTTGACACAGATAATGAATCATTCTGAAATATGCAGCAGTGACTCTCCATGCAGGGTTTGTGTTGAGAGCCACATCGAGTGTTACAAGCCGCACAGTAATTCACTGGAACAGGATTTGGTAATGGAGTGACTAGGGCTGGGCAACACACTGAGCTTTAAATAAATGACAGGCACAATAACAAGACTGTTCACCGGGAGAACCACTTACAGTAAAACTGAGATCACCAATTTATTTCCCTATTTTTGTATTTCAAGATCATAAATTCAAGTGGTAAACTTGGGAGAGCACAAAATCACTGGAGCAATATTGGTGTAATTAGCAAATAATTTAGCTAAAAAAGCTGATTATGGGTATCAGTAGACATTTTGACGATATTTGACATTATACCTAATGGTTTACCTCATCAGCACTGAATGTCCACTTTTATGAACAATAAGAATAATTAATTAAAAAAATCCAATTTTGTATCCCTTGCTTCACATCTGATTCTAACATAAGTACCCTGTCACCATGAACAGGCCAATGTTGGTTAAGTGAAGGCTATGTGCTCTTGACCCAACATCCCAGTATGAGCTCAGACTGTTGTATACCATCAACCTGCAAATTAAAGTAAGTGATACTGCAAGAGCTATGTGGAGGGCATTGTTAAGGGAACTGTTAGCATAGAGGCATATTATATTGATTCTCTAAACTATTTATAATCGTTTCCTTCACTGGTGTCAACTCCTAATCTCTATCTTCAATTGTTGGATTGAGCTATAGCTTCATCTATGACCCGAACAACTCAAAGAGCCAAGGCAGGCATCTTCTCCACAGTCTGAACTGGCCAACAGTGCTGGAAAAAGAAATCCATTTTTACGATAGTTAAAAAAAAAAAAAAACACACAATAGTTTAGAAAATCACCCCCTGCCACTCTAGGATGAACAAAGATCAAATGTGTTGTCATTTTTTGGTCTACTAATCATTTTGAAACACAGTTTTAAAGGCAAAGTCATTTTTCAAAACCTTATGTAAGAAAATGTGCTGATGTACAATTTTGACAGTGTGTAGATGTCAGCAGTTTATAATTATCGAGAACAGAACACTGCCTTATATTGGCAGTCTAGGAGGAATGCAACAATTCACAATAAAATGTTGGATTATTGAATTGTTCCTTCTCACTGTGGCCTTGGGTGAGTCTGTTATAGCTACCAAAACAGATTTTAAACACACTCACTTCTGCAAGATGAAAATCATCCTCACCTGCTCAAAACAGCCTTGAAGAGCACATCCAAACTGTCATGAGTCAGGCCAGTTAAAATTTGTATCCATATTTAAATCCTTGCTGAAGTCATCCTGATGGCCATTAAAGCTTAACAAACCTTAATGAGTGGACATCAAATGTTACATTATGTTGTACCTATAATGTATTACAATACATTTTCAAGAAAAAAAGGTTTTTGTCGGAAAAGTTGTGTACCTAGAAGTGCTCTGAGAGCAAAAACCTCTTCTTACACTCTTCGCATAGTTGTATCGAAAATGGGGAACACTGTCTGATCGCAATGTTAACAAATCCTCCAAAATCGTATTGAGACCACCACCAAAATCTGATCAGTTGATGATTAATGTTCCTCAAAAAATTCAGCAAAATTGTTAAATTTGTTAATTGTTAAAATTGTTAGTCATCTTGCTCAGAGGCAGACAGACTGACAGACAGGCATAAAAACAAGCAAAAAAACAAACCGACAACTCCAGAAAAACTTTATTTAAGGAGGCAATGACAGTTGCTTTTGACGTTGCATTTATAGATTTTACAGATGTTAGCTCAGGAAAAATGCTCGTAAAGAGATCATTTTTCATGTTTTCATAGCATTTCTAAACATTCATTTAGGATGTTTATGGATTTAAAAAAAAATTAACTTGGGAAATAAATTGTTAAGAAACAAAAAAATATTTTTCTTCTCAATGACTCGTTTTGTCCTTGAAAAATTTACATAACATCCGCCCATTATGAACTAGAAAAAAAGCACACCAATTGCCTTGTCATAACAGAATGTAAAACAGATACCAAAATGCTAATGTTTGTACCACCCGATGGGCAAAGTTTGTTGTTGCATCCCTAGTGTCTTGGATATGTTTTTTTTTTTTTAAGTTTGGCATCATATGATTCTTCCCAAAATCAAATTTAAGTTCATATAAGTTCTACTAGTACTGCAATGGTTACTTATTACTTCTTTTCAGATGCAATATTTAGATTTCTGTGATGTGGAAAGCTACTCAGCTAAAAATATTGAGACATGATTTTTCCATATTGCCCATCCCCGAGTGTGGACTACACTTCCTGACTCTTGTCAGGGGTTTACGTGACACTCACTCAGGCTTTCTGGAAATTCCCTCTGAAATCCTCAATCCTGTGTACCCCTGCTTGAAGTTTAACACATGTTCAGAAATGCACATACGGCAAAGAGAGCATGTTTATGGTGTTTTGTGTTGGATTGAGTCTCCAATACTTTCACTTGTCGTTCAGCAGATTATTCATCCCCTGAGTTTGGTTGTATCCTCCAAGCAGGCTGTCACAGACGGCGGCAGCCAGCCAGGCAGCATCCCAATCCCCCCGAGGACATGGCAACAGAGATGGGCTCTGTCCTCTGGGTTGGGAGGGAGGGCAATGGGGGGAGGGGTTTGGTGTCCTTGACCATCAATCGGTGGCCTCTGGTCCTTCCCTCCTGCAGCTCCCTGGAGAGAGTCTGCATGAGACACTCCTGAGCCTGAACTGATCCTGTACACAGCAAGCTGTAAATCGGGATAAATCCCTCTACATGCAAGGTTCACAGCAACCTCAGAGGGTGTCTTTAACACAGTACAGCACTCTCCAAAAGCAGGTTTTTATAGTGGGTGCTGTGCTGTGTTTGGTAAAGAGTCTAAATGGAATATTTTGCAATGCTCGTGACATTTGACAAGGGGGTGCTGCGCCTTCAAAGATGATCGTCTTTTAAGTGCTTACACACTGAGAGCGTGCAAACACTTTGCAATGAACACATTTTCCACGCTTTACCTCACTTCAGTCTCCCGACAGTGAAATATACTCATACCCTCCACCATTCGTCTCGTACCCTCTTGCCTGAAGCAGTCAGCCATATTGTGATGGCGTACAATTGACTCTCCAACCCATCATCATCATCATTCATCCATCTCTCCTTCTATTCCTCCTGTTCTTGTACAAGCAAAATGTGACCAGTTATGATGTTCATCTGTCTCCTGCTATTATCATCACACACTCCTGCTCCACAGAGCCCTCTTTCTCACACACACACACCTTCAAGCTCATTAGCCCCTCCAATCGTTTGCATTAGTGCTAGTAATGAAAAGCCTCCATTTATAAGACGGCCTTCAGAGATCGTTTACCCTCCTCCGCCTTCCTGCGCTGCTGTATTCTTACTCCACCCACCGTCCCCCGCTGCCTATCCTCGTACCTCAGGGTTATCAACACCCCACAGAACGCCTTTTTTGTGGGCCACGGCTCTAATAGCTCCTCTCAGCATCAGGATCTAAGTGGAGAGCGAGTGAGTGAGCGAGAGAGACGGGTCACCTGATAGCTTACTGAGTGAGCTGGGGCTCTCGATTGCGAGCAAGCTTCGGCCTTCAGTTTGACTTAATCAACGCCTCTGTGGGGAATCTGGACACATAAGAGAGTCCTCAGCACAGTAGGGGCCCTAGGAAGGAATCCCAACAGAGAAGACATTTTCAGCATGGATACTGTTCCCTTTTCATAATTTATCCGGGCTTCTCACTTTTTCTCTGCCTCTTTCTTTTTCTACAAAGAGTGTGCGCGAAACTTTTATACCGAACGGCATGGTAATGAGCCCAGTAATGGAAAGAAAATCCAAAATTCTAGGCAGCCTTTAACGTATGTTTACTGCACCTATCAATTCAAGGACATGCTTTATGCAGGATATCAATGAGCTTGCAAATGATGTACTTTATATGCACGCCTGATGGACGAGGCTCCTCTTTTAAAATGTTTCATGAATCTCCCTGTGAAGATTTTTCCCTTACTTCTAAATTTAGCGAGTGAACCCACATCAGCACGTTCTGGGAGTAAACAAAAAAATAACTGCAGACTGCAGTTGACACTTTAGGCAAGCATTTTTTAATCACAGCACTTCCAAATGCATAATTACTCCATGACTTTGGCTGCTCCCTGTAAATCTGTTTAATGTTAGAGGCTTAATAAAATGCACAGGGACGCAAACAAACAGTGTCAGCATGTAGCTGGTTGATGCAGCCCCTCTTTTCCTTTCCTCTGTCTTCATAATAATCTCCCTCCCTCTCATATGTGGGTCCTTCTCTCACTCGATCTTTAATAATTCCCTGTGCCCCCTTCACTTTCTAAAGCTTATCAGGGGTTTATTTCTGCTCCAGTCCTGCTGCAAGCCCAGGGATTTTGCTGAGTCAGCTCCTGTTCGACTACGGCCCCCCCTCTGTGACGACAGCGACAATCTGTTCTGTTACGGGGAATGCTGAAGACAGACTGAAGCTCCTTGCATCTCCGTTAGCTGCCATGGATAGCATCTGATCTTCAACCAGTGGGCAACTCCTCACATCCTGCATTCCCTCCCCACCTCTGCTGCACCTCTCTCCTTTGCCTTTAGCATCCTAAAATAGCATTTCCCCTGTGTTACGTACAAAGGATTATGATAAGACAGCTCCCTTTTATCAGGTTCCATTAAGGTGCTGATAACAGGCAGGCTTGAATGTTGAGGGTTAAGAGCATTTTCCTCTTGATGGATATGAGATAACTATCAGAGAAGACTGCCTGGTTATCACAGTTCACCTGGGGCGAGTAGCCACAGTTTGCTCAGACAGCCATATTGTATGCACAGTGATCCATATTTCCCCCTCATATTTACCCAACCCTGAGCTGTTAATTGATTTCTCTCAGATCAATCCGGTGGTTTACAGAAATTGTTGGACCAAAAATAAAAGGGCTGGATCAATTGCCAAGTGATTAGCATGTGCAGTGGATTATTTCTAGCTGAGGCTGCGTGAAGGGAAAGCACGATTCAACGGAGGCACACGCCATATGTTTGCGTTAATTATTGCTAGCTCAAAGTCTGCCGTCTAAGATGGTGCACGCCCATTGGCTGTGCGGGTGTCACACATGAAATATTCCTTTATTATGCCAAGACAGGACCCGAGGCGGCAAATGCACTCCCGTCTTTGCTCCCTACCTTGTTGCCGAGTGCCTCCGGGAGGTTCAGATAAAAGCTATAGTGTCCTGAAGTGAGCCCCATTGATTCATAGGGGGGTTTTACAGCAGCACAGAGACAGCAGAGGAACTTTCTCATTCTCTCTCTTGCACACACACGCCATCAAACTCACTGCCTGCTCTGTGAATGCCTCCCTCTTGAATTTACACACTGTGGGAACTGTTAAGTAGTTAGCATCAGCAAGGCCTCAGAACTGGAAATAAACACAACCTTGCAATAGCTCCTCCTACATTGTCTGCTTCTTCATCGACAGGTGAAACTTGAGAAAACACACCAAATAAGTTCTACTTGAGTGACAGTTCTGATGTGCACCCTGAGGTGATCAAGAGCTTATGAGAAAATAAGTCCCTCTTCATACTGAACCTAAATAGCTAATGCTGATGATTTTAATTAATTCTTAATTGCATTGTCTGCTGTCATGCACCAAAACCACTTTAAGCAAAGACACTGTTGTCAGAAAAATGTAATCTGAAGGGTGTAATTTAGGTAGACAATAAACTCTGCATTTGACATGTGTCACAGTGATGCTCCCTGTGAAATCATCCTGTTTATATTGAAGCACATTCACTGAAAGTACTTATTAATAAGGACTGTCGAGATCCTTTAATGCTGTGATTTCAAACAAGTGGGTTACTGACCTGTCCTCTGTGAGTCTAAAATAACTGTCTAAGAAATAAATGTTGAAAAGCTTCTTATATGGAGCTTGCATGGACAGAGCGTGGGCCAATTAAAGGAAAAGTTCGGTTCCTGCAGCTTTTACATTGTTTATAGAATGAAGAACAACAATATACTCACCCAGAAGGCTTTCCTGATGCAAACGGTGCTTCGGGAGATATTTAGATCCAAAATCGAGCAGCGGACACCGATATAATGGTAGCCTGTAGGGCATAGATCGCCGCTCCTAAAAACTGCATTAATCGTTCAAAAACTCATGTTTTTCACCGATATTCCATCATGATTTGCTCCGAAAGGACCGCCATTGCAGCCTGTGTCTCTCCACACAGCGCTGTGTGGCTGAACTAACCTCTGAACTGACGAGCTGTTTACATGCTCTTTGCGCACGCGCAGTACTCTCTGGAGCGTTGCGATCGCTTCCTAATTTGTATATCTGTATACTGTGGCTCCAAACTGTAAGGACATCCATCATATTCAAAGTCCTCCTCCACAACATCTTCATCCCATAGACATTCGTCCATTTTGCACAAAACTGGAAGAAGAAAGTTGATTTGTAGCTGCCGATCTTCCCCTGAAACAATGAGCACTGACTGTCAAGATGCGCGAAGAGCATGTAAACAGCTCGTCAGTTCAGAGGTTAGTTCAGCCACACAGCGCTGTGTGGAGAGACACAGGCTGCAATGGCGGTCCATTCGGGTTGAATCATGATGGAATATTGGTGAAAAACATGAGTTTTTGGACGATTAATGCAGTTTTTAGGAGCGGCGATCTATGCCCTACAGGCTACCATTATATCGGTGTCCGCTGCTCGATTTTGGATCTAAATATCTCCCGAAGCACCGTTTGCATCAGGAAAGCCTTCTGGGTGAGTATATTGTTCTACTTCATTCTATAAACAATGTAAAAGCTGCAGGAACCGAACTTTTCCTTTAAGGGTCATGGGCCATGCCGTCGATTAGGTTACTCCTCATAAATGTTTGTAGATGCTTGTAGAATGAGGGGTCTCTTCAATGAGTGCTTATCCTTTTATTATGGCACAAGTACCTTGTATTTCTTTAAATAGAGAAGCCCTAACATAAACACAAAGAGTTGTTTTTTATTTTTACTCAATATCAGCACAAACAGGAGAGCTGTTGTTTTCTTGAGATTTCGACTTGATTATGAGCTAGCAAAAGTAATTTCTGCAAATTATGTGTTGATCACTTTGTGTTGGATATGTTTTTAGATGCCTGATTTTTTATTCATTTAAACCAAAATTAAATATAAATGTTTGATTCACAGATAATGGCAGTGGGTCCTGATGCTAGACGAGACAAGAACTGTTACTTAAGGTTAAGATGAGCAACACCAAACATATCTGTCATGAAGGCACTGACTGTAAATCCCCTAAATATATCTGAGTGATGACTTTGCAAATGAAGTGAGGAAATGGAAAGAAACTCTGCTGGAGTTTGCACAACACCACAGCTCTCACTCAAATGCAGCAGCGATGACTGAGTGCTTCAGAATGAAATCAAAATAGTTTTATATTAGTCAAGTCAAGGTGGTGTGATGTCCCCCAAAATTCCACCAAATAAAGATAAAGGATGAATATGAAAGTGAAGAGAGCACACATCCAATCTAAAAGCATTCCAGCCTGCAGATGACTATTTGAGGAGCAGTAAGTTGTGTGCACTCCGTTCAATGACAATAAACATCTGGATGTTCAGAAATAAAAAGCAGTATCACCTCACTCTGAACGTGTCAGATTCTAAAAAAGTCTGCAACTCTTATCTGCTTCTCCACACACACCCCCTCCTACCCCTCTTTATTCCAAATCCACTTCAGCCTCTCCTCTGAAGGCTTATCCTCTGTGTGCACTGACACCATTGATGCACAACTTCATGGCTGCAAACCCACCACAGCAGCTGAAGGTGTCACATGCTCCCTACCTTTGATGTAAGGCTACGTTTGGGGACTGCATCCCCCCACCCTTTCTCCACCTTTATGTTGCTGTTTTTCACATGAGGTCAAACATTATCGACCGGAATCACTGAAGGGAATAAGTCTGCGTTTAACGACAAATTGGACGGGTGGATTGACCTGCAGTTCAACTCAGCTGGACGCGAGGACTGGCAAATATCAATACATTCATTAAAACACACACATCTGCCTTTTGTAGCTGAAAAAAAAGGGCAGATGGATTCACATTTACATTTACTACTCATCATCAAGTTGACTCACGGCTCACATGACAGGGAATGTGAGCCTGGGAAATGTCACTTCAATTATACTGCATTCATACCATTAAAGGCAATTATGACAGAATGTAAAGGGGCACAAAGTAGCTATTTAAAAGGCAGCTAATGCTCGTTATGTGGAAAATAATGATGAAATTCACTGGCAACTCAAAAAAAGAAGCTGTTTTATGGGTCAATAAGAGCCAGAATGTAATTATTGAGCTCTTCTATCAATGTTAACACGCCCTGATCCTCATTCAACTCATCTATATCTATATCTATAAGGCTTAAGGCATGTGACTCTGTATGGATAAGTTAAATTGATAACAGATGGACGGACACAAACATTTTTATGCTGGGTCTGGACTTTGTCTGCTTAATGATACTTTCAGGGATATTTTGGTATAGGTTGCAGATATTTTGCCTCACTTGATGTTGTTATTTTTAATACAGCACCTGCAAAGGTTTATCGAATTCTGTAACCTACACTGTTTGTCGGCTGGAGAAGTGAAAAAAGATGAACTGCATCTGCACTTTCTCATCAAAGTTCCTTGTTTTATTCAGAACAGTTGTTTCGAAGGAGGGCTGTTTTCATATCTAAGCAAATGTGGAACATACTGATAAGGAAACACAAGCTAAAAATTTGATGCTAAGACAACAACATGGCCACATATTGAATAAAATATCTTGTATTTTATTGATTGAGAGGATGCAAAGAGATAATATCGTTAAAAAAATAACCCTGAAATGCACACACCTTTTCTTTTGTGATTAATTCAAGCCATCTAATGCCCAACACTGTTAGGCAACGTGTCAGCTGTAATCAAATAATTTTTTCACTGAGGAAACAGAAGTAGTTAAAGTGTATCCCTGCAAACAGCATCCCTCTGTCTCCAGCAGTTAACAGCTGTTAATTTGAGTCTTTTCCTGCCTACAAAACAAATACAAATTTTATTATTTTCATGATCCACAGTGCAGCCTAAAAACACTACATCTGTTTATGCAACAGAGGCATGGGAGAGGAAAGCATCCATCTAATGCAGAAAGTATACTCCAAAAAAACTGTCTACATTGTATAAATAAGGACCATATTCATGTTTGTACATAGGGATGGTATATTGTGTGGGTGAAGCCTAACTGGTGGTTCGCTAGCAAGCCTTCGGTCAGTTATTATCTCAAAGTGTTGAACTATCTGGACTTTTCCTGTTATTGCTATTGTAAGCTGAAGACAAGTTTTCTGAGAGAAAAGCAAACTCCGTACCGATATTTCCCCTCTGACACACAGTGTCTGTAGTATAGAAAAACTTACGGTCTAGCATATGGGTTGTCCTCTTTCAGAGTTTTGTATTTAAAATCCATGTAAATTTAGAGATTTGTTGGATGGTTTTCATGTGTTCAGGAACAGACTTACTGCCTATCCAGCACCAAGGGCAAAAACACAGGTTTTCAGGGCAACAATGCCAAACATAGGACACATAAATGCTCAGAGAAATGCTTCTGCAAGTTGATGGTGTTTCCACTTACGGAAAGCTGTGCCCCCTGTTGGCCATGATTTTGACTTCTTTGTCATCATAGCTGCTCACGATCTCTGATGAGAGCAGGATGCCCTTGATTTGCAATGCATGGAGAACAAAGTGGAAGGAATTAATAAGGGAACTCATTAGCAAAACGACAAATTATATTGCTTCCTCGAGGGAGTTAATAAGTTCTCAACTAGAATCGTCTTTTGATACCCATCCCTGACTGCGAGTGAATTACATTGAAGTGTAGGGCCAAAAATATCTTGTTTCACCACCAGGAGAGTGATACAATATCAGTTACATTACACATCTCAAGCTGCCACTTCAGCATTTTATTTTTCATATAATTTATAGACATTAAAAGTCTTTCTGAAATCTTGATAAATGATGAAAAAACTGATCACGGTGCCACAGTGTTTTTCATCTGCATACAAGTTCTGCTCCAGACACACATCACATGACACCCAGGGTATTCAGCCCTGACCAAATATATGGTACATTAATGACGATGATGTACTGCTGTGATGGTTTGTTTAACATCTGTATAACCAGCTGAGTGCTGGTGCCAGGCAGCTTAACATGGTGGTTGAAAAAAATCACAGGAAGATCATGTTGACTTTATGATGCCTTGAACTTCCCCAGAAATGTTTAATTTTTTTTCAATATTGTTCAAAACTATTTTAAATGCTGGATTAGACTAATGATGATGATGTACTGTATGTTTAATGAAGCAAAAAACTTTAAAAAATGAAGTTGCCTCTGTAGATTCTTTAAATGTCCACTTTTTCTTGGTTTTTGTTTCATTTTTGTTTTCCACCACGATGCCTGGAAAACTGCTGTGATGTAGTTATGGTGCCTCCTCAGAACTGGTCCTCAGACAACACATTGTACATAAAAGACAATATGCAGGATGGATATGGATATTTTTCCCAGCAGCACATGGTAGTTCAAAAATATGTTATTGTTAAAACCTCATTACTAGTAGATGGTTACTGATCCTACGTGGTTTTGCTTGGACTCAATTGAGGCTTAGTTACATTTAGCAAAAAAGGTACTTTAACGTACTTTGGTGGCAGAAACCGATGGGAATTCTCTCTGGTTGTGGTATGTGTGAGGACTGCTCACTTTGGTTTGACGGCACATGAGCTCCTTCCAAGTCATTCTGTGCTGTTTCATGTAGGGATGTGGATCTATGGCTGGGGGCCCAGTGGGAGCCACCCACCATCTCTAAGATCTTCCCCATGCTAGATGGCATTAGGAATAACAAATGTAAAGCAAAATGGTGTAATCCGCTCATCTCTTTTCAATGTGCTCAGACAAAAGACGCCTGGGATTTTTCGGTGCTAATTAACAGTGTCAGTGGTGACAGGACTTTGGCTTGTGAGGAGCTCAGCCCATTGATTGTTTCAAACAGCCAGGAAAGGGGGACCCTGATGATAAAAAAAGGGGGCGTTTATCACATCTGAGGCTGAATCAGCCTTGGTGTATTGAGTCCCAAGATTATTCCACCAAAGGCATCTCTCAGAGCGTTCACTGACCTTTCCTCATCATTAGCACATGTAAAAGGGGTGGATCCTTGTCAAAAGCCTCGAATAACTCACCAGCTGTAAGGCCAGGGGAACACTAAAGGGTTAATGGTGTCTGTTTAGGGGCTGCAAGGCTTTACCCTCAAGCACTTCCATTTTAATGCTGAGGTTGCTTGAGAGAAGTCAAAGATGGAAGTGAAAGACGGGAGCGAGGAGGACAAGATGCAAAAAATAGTGTTTGTGTCTGCATGAAAAAAGTATCATAAATAACCCCATGGCCTGATGGCTAACACATTGACTGCCAACACAAAAATTGAAAACACATTCTGTCAGTGAAGGGCTGGGATGAGGCTGGACTTTCAATTATTATTCTGTATCACAACACTGCTTGTCTGCCCTGCAGATTTTAGCTTATGCACACTGAATACACTCATATATTTGATCGATCAGAGATAAAACAGATCAATGTTCAAGTCATGGTGGAGACATGAGTGTAGCACACTCCAGAGACATAAAATATGTGTATGTGCTTCAAAAAACAGAGTTTAAACATCTACATTTGTCTCTTTCAAACTTTGTAAAGCTTGAAAGGGTCAAGAAAACCATAATAATGGTGATTACTAATTAGAACTTCCTTTCTACTAACCTGACACACCAGATGAACTGTTCAGTATAATTCACAAGTCCATCTGAGCAACAGCCCATAGAAAGTGTCTGGAAATGGGCAGAACCTTTCAAAGCATACCCAGCAGGTGATTGGGCAATTGCCTTGCAATCACATCTTTACAGACCAATCAGATAATGTAGTAGGTGGGTGCTAATGTGGAGGTGTAAAGCACAAAAGTGAGCCACTAAGTAGAAAAAAAATCTTGCCAAAATAAGTCGCGAGTGGAGCAAAAATAATACATAATTTTTCTTGACAAATGCTTTCAGTGTTGTTGCTTGTTCATTTTTTTATAAAATGCAATCCATATCTGATAAGCTGCTATTGGAATCACAGCTAAACTCTGTACACAGTCACTCCCTGCTGTTGTCGAGTTCACAGCTTCCAGCTCTTCCTGTTTAATAGAACCCTGATTTGGCCATGAATCAGGTGGGTTCAGCTGCACTGCAAGATTACTTCTGTACCTCCCTGTCTGCAAATGGAATACTTTGGAAAACAGACTGTATAGTTATATAGTTACTCATCTGTGGGGCATGAAACTGAGAATATTTTTGTCATTTTGTGGGTTTGTAGGCAGGCCATGGACACACAATTTTGCTAAAAGAAAAAAATTGTACAATATTTAACCTTTAAATGAAACAGATTTTCAAAATCTTTTTGAACACATGGTAATTTAGAGAATAAAGCATTATGAAAACTTTGACTTGATAAAATATCCCAGTTGTTTTGTACAGTATCAATATTGTGCAGAGTTTTTATTGCACAAGATGAAAACTAAGAAAACCACCCAGTTAATAATGTCTGTGGTATCAAGCAGGTATTAATACTGGTTCATTTCCACTGTTAAATTGTCACAGTATAACATTTTGGTATAGGAATAACTTATTGTTTATTATACATCGAAAAAACTATCAACGTTTTGTTCATGCACAATCCAGGCAAGAATCATTAAGACATGAGTTGGGATTAATATTGCCCAGCCCTGGCTGCACCCTTTAGCCTAAAGGAGAGTGTATCACACGTGAGAAACAGGCCAAACATCCTGAGAGCCTGCGGTGTAAGCAGCAAGTGAAAGAGGCCAAACATCTTGGAAATCGAGCTGATAAAGCTAACCTTATTTAACGGCCAGACATCCAAGCCATTCCCCCAAAGAGAATGCCATTTCTGAATGTCATGACCTTTTCTAAACACGTTTAAAAACCTCCAAGGTCTTCAAGGTGTGGTTTGTCAATAAAAAGATTGTGCAGACTCTGGTGGTAAACAGAGAGAGAGGTGATGCATATGCTTGGCTTTTAATGGCTAGTTTATTGTTGATACTGTCATCTGCTGTTAGGCTGATTGAGAGGTTCTTCCTCCGGCTAGTGACAGTGATTGAAGCGGTGTGTTTCAGTGTGAGTGTGTGAGTCTACAAAGTTTTAATAGCATAAATGCAAAAACTAATGAAAAGAGTGAATCATGCCACACACTCAGGTAGCCCCACAGCTTTTTCAGAGTATTTGGGTGCATAGATTCATGAGTCTATGTGTGTGTGTGCCATTAAGTGTCTGATGGGCAGCATGGACTGATTTAATGGTAGGGGGAAATTGTCAGGGTAGCTCTCTCTGTTCAGGCGTCTCAGAGATAATTGTCTGCCAGAGTAAAAACAACACTGTGCAGCAGCACCGCCGCACTGAGCGCAGAGTTCATCCTGAGAGGGCGGCGGGGCGACACAGAACACATCAAACTTGACAAAAGAAGCAAAAAAGGAATTAAAGAAAATACGAAGTGAAGGTGTCTAGGGTGTGATATGAGAAGAAGTGCGACAATAAACTTTGCTGTGCTGTACCAACAGTGTGTTTTGATCCACACAATCAATAACAGGGTGTTTTTGAGGTGATACAGGTGCAGGAAGTCAACAAGAGTCATTTCGGGATCCCTCTCTGCAGACAAAAAAGAAAGTGAGGAAATCACATTTTAGTGAGAGAAGGTACCTTGCATACAAATGCAGTTCAGGTTGTGTTGTTTGCTTTCAGGCTGATCTGATTGCAGTGAGTTTCACTTAAGGTTTGATGACATAAAATTAGATGGCTGATAAAGTCAAATCTCTTGTGACTTACAAGCTTTTTAATGTAGCAGTGTTGTACAAAGGACATCAAGACCCATTGATGGAAAAGTAGACAACAAAGTGATTAAACTCTATTAAAGTCCAATAAAACCTGGTTTGTCAGAAAGCACATTTCTTATTTAAAGTCAACTTTGATGCAGTAAGATTTTTTTACACTGGTGCTAGATTCATAATTCTGAAGGGCTCCCAGTGGAAAAACAATGTTTCTAAAGTTAAGCCTTGTACAACTATGAGCAATAAATCATGATTTTAGTGATATTACGACATAACCCTTTGCGAAAAACAGTCCACATTTACCACAGCAATTCAAAGATAACTTTTTTATATGGTCATCGTGATATCACTGCCCTGCTTTCATGACTGGCTGTAAGCTACCGTAGAATTAATTTGGGTCAGATTAGTGGAGAAGAAATATCTTAAAATCATGAAAATCATGTTGCAGCTGCAAATATTTCATAAAAGGAAAAGACGCATGTTGTGGGACCGAGTTTTTTTTAAGCTTTTATGCACCCCTTGTTGTAGCTCTTATTAAATAATCACAATCCATATAAATATCTCAGTATTTAACAATGTTACCCACATCACAGGTCTTTCTTACATCCTGCAGGCCTTGCTACAACCCAATGTTGCTTTTGCCTCTCAGCCAAATTAATTTTGGACAGCTTACTAGGAAGAAAAGGCAAACAAGGTCCTGCATCTTTGGCTCATCAATGAGTACTACCAAAATGAAGAACTGTGCTAAAATTCAGTTTGTTACGTCTCAGACACGTCCAGTGATGGTGATCATAACAGGATTTTCACAATCTTATACGTCAACATTACAGATAGCAAAAAAGGATACACATCTTCTGTATAGAAACACGGGTAAACTGTCATGCGAGTTGTGCACAGTCGTCTCTTCATTTACCTTTAACACTGACAGCACAGCTGAATCCCATGGATGATATTTTACCTCTGGAGTGTCATTAATCTGGCCGCAAAGTTAAGAAATAAATAAAATAAGCCTCTGACTTAAACATCAAACCAGCAGCTTCAATACATCTGAAATTATGCCTGAATGTCTGATTTGTAGAAGTGAATCAAATCCTGTAATAATAATTTCAGTGTGACATTAGGGACTGAGGCTCTGGCAGAGGTTTCTTAAGGAAGCAGCAGGCGCAATATCTTTACTCCTCAGGCTTCCCTCACTGTCAGAGTCAGTCAGGGTTTATTTGGAATAAGTAAACTAATTACTGTGTAATTCTTAAACTTATCATGGTGTGACATATAGGCACCCTGTCCCTCCAAGATTCAAAAACATATGAAGAAGACATGTAATGGATGGGTAGAAATCCTGCTGTTTGAGAGCTATCGAGATTACTGGCAACTGCTGTAGCCCCCCTGGCACAGTCACATGACAGACCACTAATCTGCTGGCACACAGCTGTCATATATGAATACATATGAAACCTCACAACAAGCTGCCCTGGCCCAATACTCAAGACACAAGTAAAGCCTGAAGGACATTGATAAAAATGTAAATAGCTTGACAGAAGAGGAGTCAAAATGCAAAGTATTAACAGTATTGGTGGGTCACTTCTTGAACAAAGACTACAAGGGATACATCATTATCCAGAACTTTCTGACTGCCAACTAATGAAGAAAATACTTGAAAATTTTAAAATTGAGCACAATTTACATAACATGGTATCATAGCCTCAGCAGGTAAACATAGCGCAGTTGGTTTGCAGAGTTGGTGTCTGGCTTTAATTAGCAGTGTGAGCGCTGGTTGAAGTCAACAAACTGTGCTTCATGCTACTTACTGCATACGCCAAGTATTCATATGCAAGTATAACCTTAGACAGTCTATTTCTATCTATGTAATCTATTCCTTTATTTACATCCATGTTGCAGAGCATTAGGGCATAGTCATCAACAGCAGCTTCAATGTCTATGGGTAGCGAGCAGCTCGATTATAGTTTAGAATGCGAATTTGACCTGGCTTGGTTTAAAAACTAAAAAATTAGTTTAATGGACCTGTGAGTCCAGTGTAAATCAACATATTATCCAACTGTTTTTTTCAGCAAGTCAGTTGCAAGCTTCCCAAATAGTCAGACTGTACCCCTATCATAAAAAACATTTTGTCAGGGCCTCATCCTTGTCTTAAATTGTCAAAGACTGGGTCACCTAGACCACACACTCGCTGTTGAAACAAACCTACTTACAGATTTGTTTGTTACTTTTGGTCAAGAGAAGACAGAGGGTTCAATCATGGACAGAGCGGGAAAAACTGTACAGGAATTATTTTATACTCATTCAATTAAAAGTCAGGCAACTTTTCCCTCCTACATTGGCTTGATCTGCAATTACTGGCATCAGTTCGTCTGACAGAGTAACTACCTGTTGTCATTTAGAGGAGCTTTTCCTTTACTTAGATTGACTGGTGATAAATATGGAAAAGTAGGGCTTTAGCATCAATCCCGTCTGGCATTCAATAAGTTGTAGGTTGTTTTGTCTATTGAGACATGCAATGGGACTTGCTCTCACTCTCTCGCCATCTCTAATCAAAGATCAAACTTTATTTCTCATCAATGACTTGCGATTATTATGAACCCAGAAATCATCGACCAAGTCAAAAGAGGGCAATTATTTTGAACATGCTTCATTTGCATGCCACTGAAAATTGGCTTGTGACCAAAGCTGTGTTAGTTACTGAGAAAAAGGCCAACCTTTAAGGAAGAAAACATGCCATGAGAATCTTTTGGGTAAAAGACTTGGACTAAAGTCACGACCTGTTTTTGTATCAAAGACATTATTTAAGATAGCTGTGTAATGGTCGGTTGTATAAGTCACTGGAACTTTTTTTAAGTCCAAAAACTGCAACCTACTCAGAAACACATGTTTATGAAGCAGCTGACATGAGAAACAAAACAAATAGATCATTCTTTATGAGGGATGACAATTTCACATAAATCCCATAAAGTACTTTGTGTCATTTTACTGGGGCGTTGGCAAAATGAATTGTAGAGAGAAACACTGCTTCAGGATGTGCAACTGGCAAAAGCTCATACAGAGTTAAGTGGCAGTCAGTCATCAAAATGAGGTTTCATCCAACCATCCATCCATCTATCCATCTATTTTTTAATGCTTTTTTCCTTCCAAGTTTGTGGTAGGACTGGAGCCCACCTCAGCTTGCATGCCATTCAAGTTTCCATGTAAATAGCATTTTTAGTATATGAGTAGCAGCTAAGTCAGAGAAATTTGGTCAGAGATGGTACATTATTCATACAATAACTTTATATGCAAATATATAATTTGCACACTCCTGCTTAGCTCACAATGTAATATTTAAATATGGCAAATATATTCCAAAGACACTGTACAGCTGAAACAGGAGTTTTGAATGGAAATAAGAGTATCTAATAACCCCCAACAATGCAAAATTAAGAGCCGTCTTCAAAGGCAGATGACAACGTATTAAATCCCAAAATGGACCCTGTTTTGGGGCTTTGTTAGATATGGCAGGGCTAAGCACCTTGAACCTGCAAGTCTGTGAATATTCAGAGTCCAGCTGATGTCTTAATGAAAGCCGCCGCCTCGGCTCTCCTTTCATGCCATGAATACAAAATCCAAGAGCCTCCTAACAACTCAGCCGGGCCTGAAGAGTGCATTTACTGCATTTCCAAGGGCAATGACAACATGTCCAAAGCCTTCTCTCCATTACGACTAAAAGTGTTCTCTCTTTTACCTCAAAATTACACCCATTTAACTCGGCTGAAGAGTGCTCTCAGCAGAGATGACAGGGAGACCTAAAGCATTGCGCAGTGGGAACAAGCCGCTATCTACAAGTTGGCCAAAAACCCATCCTTTCTGATTTACCGCAGCCTCTACTGTAAGTGTGTGGCTTTCTTCAATCATCCTCCTTAATGCACTAACCATTAGAGTATGTCCAGAAAGAGAATATACCCTGGTGTCTCAATTATAGACCAAGACTGAATCCTTACAGCAGCCTGTCGTGGCCATAAAAGGAAACGACTCTCTATTTTCTGCTTCAGCTCTCACGCAGCAACTGCACACTCCTGTCTGTTGTTAGAGGCACCAAAACTCATCTTTTCCAAGTGAATTGTCTAATTAATCACACTGAGCTGCCATGGCGCAAGGGCCAATTAAAGTTTGGAAAAGATTTGAATTGACAAAATATAAAACGTGTCTACTTGCCCCTTTAAAAGACTTCTTCCTCTGTGGTCTTTTCTTCTTATTTGCAGAGCTTTCAATCCGACAGCGAGAAAGCAGGTTCTGAAAAACTGTTGTAACTACAACATCAAAAAACGGGGAGGGATGTCACAGACCTCAAAGTGCTACAATGCATAATGTGCTTTGATCATCTGGGTACATCGAGATGGGTGTGAGCTTTGGTGATCTGCAAACTCTGAAAAAGTTGCTGTTGAAAAGAAATACAGAAGTGACAGAAGTGGCAGCGATGAAAGCGGCGCCTGCAACATGAGCTCAAATAAGAGGTGGGAATAAACACATAAAAGGAGAAAGATTCTTTGACACATATTATGAAATGGGGAGGCTCTGACAGGTCTCAGTTTTAATACCCACCTCCTATATTATTCCCACAAATACTGAGAATATCCATGGAAGATGAACAGAGAAGCTAGTGAAGTCTGTGAGATAGTTTTTTCCTGTTTTTCTGCAGACAGTTATTAAGGTTTCTGTGTTTGTGTGTGTGTGTGTGTGTATGTGTGTGCCGTCCCGCCTCAGTGTGTGCGTGGGACTGACAGCACGACCAGGTTTGCATTTAATGGCCGACACTCCTGAGGAGATGTGAAGTGGGAGAGATAATCAGAGGTAGAGAAGGAGAGTGGTGCATGTGGGAGCCGGGGAAACAGAGAAGCAGAGAGGCTCAGAAAGAGGGAGATGTGGGGTAAGTAGAATAATCTGCCAAGGGGGAAAAATGGAAGCACAGTCATTTACATGAGAGAGACAAACACAGGTGAAAAGCAGCCCAGAAGAAAGCAGATTTAGAGGGGGCACAGAGGGGGCAGGGGAGGCTAAAGTCAATGAAATACAAATAATAATCTGTTTATGTAGTTAGGATGAAGGGGATGGAGGTAAGAGGGTCTTAGTGGGAGATCAAAATGTTTTCTGAATGCTTTATGAGATTCTGAGAACGTGAGAGGTATCAGGATCCTGGACTGTTGCTACCTCTATTGAAAACAGCAAAATACTGTGAAGCACTTCAAGCCCTCATAGGAGTTTTTAAGTGGGTTTAATAAGGGATGTTCCAGGACAAATGATCTGAAGTTCAAATTGAAATGAGTAACATTCAACATGTCTAACATTAAGAACACACGTATAAAAATAAAAAAAAATAGTGCTTTTTATAAGGCACAATACTCAACTACATCTCTGCAACATTTTTAGTGACATTTTGTTACTTTCACATTGCTTTTTATAATTTATGTTCTGATATTTGATCTCATATAAAGTTACATGTGTGACCAACAGAGCTGAGTGTGACCTGATATGCAGGACAGTTCGATATGTAATAAAAATATATATATATTTCACAGGTCTGGGCAAAAGCAGATAGAATGTTTTTAAGAAGGAGAGAACCTTTAAAAACCTGACAGTTATTCAATTAATCACATTCATTACAGGCCAATTTGCAGCAGTGTTTGCAGCAACCAAGCTGGTGCAATAAACTTTTGCACAAACCTGTCAAAAAAGGAGAATATATATATACAGAATATACAGAATATATTTTCCATCAAGAATCCCACTGTGCGGGGTGCTGGTTTGGCGTAGTGGTTAGCACCCCACGTACTTGCTTCTGCCGGTCCAGGTTCGAATCCCGCCTGTGACCAGTTTGCAGAGTGTCTTCCCCTGCTCTCTCTCCCCCTTTCACAAGCCTATCCACTGTCTCTCTCCTATCAATAAAGGCACAAAATGCCCAAAAAATATACTTTAAAAAAGAATCCCACTGTGCAATGCCTTAGGTCTCCCAATCTTATTATCTTGGTTAATTAAGTGTTTTATAGCTTATGGGGCATATAACCTATTTGTTTTAAGTTTATAGCTTAACTTGCAGTGCAGCTGGATCCACCTGATTCAATGTCTGCAATCAGACAGATCAATCGTCTAATGTTCCAAGTAGGAACATTTGAAGCTTGGTCTAGAGAGGAACTCCCGATAAATGTCCTTTAAAAAGAAAAAAGCAGGGGCTACAAGTGTGATGACAACAAAAGAGACTGTAAGCCTGTAAATAAGGGCAGTCAGTGTAGAGATAAGCATAGATTTACATAGATGTTGCCTGCTTTAGTAGGATTTTTCAGAGAAGAGAATTTCCTAATGCAAGCATTTCTCAGTGATAAAGAAACCTAAAATAGGATTTTAAGAGATTTTGATGGACTGACTGGCACTGATTCTGTGACCTTGATGCCTGCTCAGTGTATCATCTGATTGGCCCTTCCCAAACAAGTCAAATATATTCTATAAAGTATATAGCACTGTATGTCTGGTGTGTCAGATTAGTTAACATCCTGGCGGAAATACTTTCGGCAGGAAGGCAGCGGTCCTCGACTGCAGTTACAGCGGCTTGAAGTTGCAGGTGGCTGCCATTAGGTTTAGATTCAGGTCTGTCTGCCTGTGCATTATCCTTTGTTTTATTTTGCGACAATCACACATTGTTCAAAAGCTCTGAAGAACATCCCAAGTGTTTTCTAATTAATAAACCAAAACAAATAAGGATGAGGAGATATCACTTTGTTTCAATACAACACAAAACCAATTTAACTGTGAACATCTCCCACATTAAACCAATCAATGGTGGCACTTAAATGTGTTTTAGGGCACTGTAATAAAAATGGAGGCAACTACAGAGAGAGAACCTAACCCATAATGATTAACATCACAGAAATAACTGAGTACCAATCAGCCAAATAGCAAAAATAACACTCTCCCTGATTCATACTCATTAAACAGAATTATGTAGCGGAAGCAGAGGATCATAAGGCAATCGTGTTGTTTGTTACTAGAAAATCAGAAATAATGGCTTCCATTAACCGGAAACATATGCTGTTAAATCGTGGTAATGCAAATTTTGTTCTGAAGCATGGGGACTCTTGAACAATTAAATGAACTCTGGAAACAGTGTTACACTCTGATGTTTTGCAGGATCACACAGTAAAGCTCAGGAGTGCTGTAAAATAAAACAAATGTTTGTTTTTGGCTCTATCCTGCTAAATAAAGAGCATTATGAAGACTTTGGCACATGTAGCCACTGGAGGCTTTTGTGTTTAGCTTTACTATCCATTAGATAAAAGAAAGGCGTGCACAGTTGAACATTTTATTTTCACAGTACAGCCTTTACACCCTAAAACTCATTTACCGCAGCAGGTTTTTCAACAGGGAAAGCTCACAGGCTCAGAGACAAAAACCCATCGTCTATTTACATTGTCCTGGGATCTAGGGGTCAAGTATGATAGATTACATGCCATCTGCTTATCACGCCATTCCAGAGGTGATTGGGGAGTTAGCGCTCTGTAAAAATGAAGGTCAGTATATCACATGGAAACAAAGTGTATACGGGACAGGAATGGAGGTGGCAGTGCGGAGGTGAGCGCAGGGCTTGGTGCGGCTCTTGATCTTGCCACCATATAGCCGATAAGGCTGGTAGAAAAAGCACTGCCAAAAAGGATTATCTGCAGGAGGCTCAGTGTGTCTGACACCAAGCATGCTGGGTAAAAAAAGGAGGGGAAGGGTGTTTACTGTCAAGACTGGAAGAGCAGTTTAACACTGTACCCACTCCTCTTAGAGATAAACATAACCAAGCCCTCTCAGACAAGAGCCCAATGTAAGCTTATCAGTAGGAGATGCGCTGTCCTGCTGAATATTTCATAAGTGCACTGTATTTATACTGCCATTAGCCCGGGGTGACTCACAGACCCGAGTATTCTGTAGTCACATCGGTGGCTATATTGTAATTGCCACTTGATGCAGCTCAACTTCAGCACTTGTGGATCACGCTTCAGGCTACACAAGTGGCGAAGCACAGTAAACATTAGCACTGTTAACACTTCTTTTTGCTGCTGTTTTGAAACACAGGCAAGTTAGAAAGCAACCATTTTCCATCTTTGATTTGCTAATGAAAAAGACGAGAATTCCCAGCTTTAATTACTGTATACTGAAAGTCTGGAGGTGTAGTATTTAGAAGAGGAGAGAGCAGAGTCTGAGCTTGAGAATTAAAGTCACAAAACAATCAAAATACTCTTTTTAATGTTTCTAATACAAAAGCATGCAAGGGATCACCAAAGGGGTAGGACCAGATAAGTTTTACTTCTTCCTACTCCTTTTGTACATGTACACTGTAACTTCCGATGAATAATATACATTAGTTATCTGCTTTCTTATTATTCCCTCTTTTTTTTTTGTTTTGTTTATATTTTTGTTGTTAATATGTTCAAAATAAATAAATAAATAAAAAATAAATAAATAAAGTCACAGTTTGGATTATATTTTGGTTCTGGGTCAATAGGTCACTATGGTTCTTCAGTTCAAAAATAAATACAGAAAATTACATGTTTCTAGGTTTCTCTCATAAAATAAGAACATGGGATTGGCAAACTTTTTAGCCTGCAACCCTGGAACCGCAGCAACAGATCTAAGCCCTACATTGTTAGCTCGATATGCAAAAATGGTTCAATATCTTTTCCATATATTACTCTCATTTCAGCCTGGATCCCTCCCAATGACTGTGGTTTCACTTTAATTTAAACATATTTAATGTATTTATTCTTAAAATAATAATTTTAGAACCACTGATCTCTTAAACTTAACACTCTTAGAATGATTCTCTCTTTGTTAAGCAGGATCATTTTACTTGGAATAAACAAAATTATTGTATTAACATAATGTTGGAATCACCAGACATTTGCTTCAAGGTTGATTATCTGAATGTGCAGATATAAAAGTTTTTGTTGATATTACCATATGATATTTGGTCAGACAGTATTGGGCATAAATATCCCATAAACTGACTAAATTGCCAGCAGTCTGTATTGTCAGTATTGTCCGAGAAATGTACTATCACAGCGCTTTATCTTGTCATCACTGAATTTCTACATTTAAAATACAGTTCCTTTTATTATATGACCAAATATGCTTTCCTTTTTTACACATGTTTTTAACACAAACAGACAAAACAGAACAACTGAACGGGGTTGATTATAACACAACACTGATTATGTTGTCTTTACAAAAAAAGTGTATGTATTAATATCAATATTGGTATAAAGAGTTTGAATATATCTTCATTTTAGACATTGACGGAATCCCAAATCTTGCTTCCCTACATTGTACCAAAG
Organism: Scarus forsteni; assembly: GCA_036419115.1. Lineage (NCBI taxonomy): Eukaryota > Metazoa > Chordata > Actinopteri > Labriformes > Labridae > Scarus > Scarus forsteni. Next base: position 25,727,404 of record JAZDUH010000136.1, on the reverse strand, counting down.
TAGATTTACATTCAAGACATATTTGACATAAGCTAACCACATCTTATGTGATGTTTAGTATTTTTCTTCAACTGTCTGTTCAGGAACAACAGGGTTCATTGATTACTTGAATTATTTCATGCAGACATTAACTAAAATAACATTTTCCTTAAAATTGTTAAGTATAGAAATGATTTGATCTATTAGTACACACATTTGAAAAACATGATTGTTTTATATTAAATGATCTGCAGAAGAAAGTATTTCAAAGGACCACAACAGGTCCCAGTCTCCCCTATCCCAGAACTATCTGTAATATGTGATCCCTCAAACTGATTTAGAGAAAAACTACAACAATGAAAAATAAAAGCAAACATTTGCCTTGTTGCATACAAATGTATGACTTCAACTTATTGCAAAACTCAGTGTAAAAATAAGTGAATAAATGGGCTCCTTTTGGACTTATGTACAGTTTATGTATAATGAATTATGATTATTTTTAATTCCTACAGTTTCTAGTAAACAGAAGTTGTCTGAGTTCCATCATAACCAGTGATACTCAGAAACAGTATTCATGTGAATATAGGTGGGCAATGGTTACCCTTGTTCTCGGGACATCTTTGATCAGTACAAACTTGTCGTACAGGGATAAAACATGGGCCTTAAAGTCAAGGAAGGAAAAAAATCCCCCTCACTGTTTCCTGCTCCTACTTAACTCTTCCAATGCTGCTTATCTCTTAAGCTGGAAAACAGGGAAATCAACGGCAACAACAACATATGGTATGTAAGCAGTGTTTGATGTCTGAGGCAGGGTAAAGCAGATGCAGATAGGGTTATGTAATGTGTGATGTGTGCTGATTGACAGTGAAAAGTGTGATTGATTAAAACTGGGGTGAAACAGAGGACAAGCAGATCCATGCAGCTCATTCAATGACATCCAAGAAATCCAATATCAATCTCAAAGTATCAGAACACTGATACTTAGCGTTCCCTGCACAATGTCAGGAAGAATCCTGATGGAAATTAAGGACATGCTGTGGCAGCAGAAACTTATTACTGGGTCTTAAAGCCAAGGATACATTTTATGTTCTTTTAGGTTTTTTCTTTCATGGGGTTTGTGAATAAATTCCTCTCTCCTGTGCATATCTTATCATTTAAAATGACCATGTGTTTAGATTTCTAGTTAATTGACTTCAGATTGTATAATGTGATCTAGTTGTCCAACTAATGAAAGCACTTTTTATACAACCGGTCACACCCGTGCTTGACCCATTCACGCTTCATTCACACACTGATAGCAAATGCTACTATGGAAGCTTACATATCCATCCACATTTACAAGCTAAAAATGCAGAGGTGGAGGCATTCTTATTTGTGACCCACCTACAGTAGGTCTCAAAACATGAGATCTGTCAGTCTGCAGGGATTCTGTGCACCTTGCAAAATTCCAGTGCCTGCCCCTCAGGTATCTGAGCCCACTGTCATGAACACCCGGCTGTGGTCATGTTCGCACACATCCCTGGAGGTGAGGGGCAGAGTCAGACAAAGCTCATTTGCATTGAAAGGGACACACAGCCCAACAGACCATTCTGAGAAGAAGACAATTCGAGGTAATGTGTCTGTTTCTAGTTACGTGGCGGTAGTTTTTGATGTGTGACAACAAGAAATTTTTGGAAAACTTAGTATCGTAGTTTTGTAGCCGACTATATATTGCTACTTACAGCCCGGTGCTCTAAGATGCATAATATAAACCAAAAATATAAATTTGCTCTAGTTTTAATTGTCTTGTTCCCCAGGTTGGGTATCCAGGCCAGTCCAGCCCCGTCTGACCCGATGGCAAAAAGCTAAGGAATAGCATTTATAGATAACCTATTTTGATGCTATAAAACTCATCTTAAAGATGCTATGAGGAGTTTCTAAGTAATTGCCTTATCAAAATACACACTTTAAAGGTGCTATGAGGAGAATCTATTTCCGGTGACATAAAGACTCTGCTACCCATGAGCATGCGCGGCGACTGCCGTAAAGACATGACCTAAGCCAAAGCGTGTGTTTGTTGTGATGCTAATGAATGCAGCTCGGATCCCTTCCTCAGAACTCTGCATTGCTTTACAACTTCTTTTTTCCACGACTTACAGGATGCAAAGCGATGAGGTAATGTATCTCTTTCTGGTTACGTAGTGGTAGTTTTCGACGTGTGACAACAAGCAATTTTTGGAAAACTTAGAATCGTAGTCTTGTTGCCGGCTGTATATCGCTACTTACAGCCCGGTGCTCTAAGACGTGTCTGAATAATATAAATGTGCTCTAGTTTTAATTGTCTTGTTCCCAAAGTTGAGTATCCAGGCCAGTCCAGCCCTGTCCGACCCGACCACGAAGCTAAGCAATAGCATTCATAGATAACCTATTTTGATGCTATAAAACTCATCTTAAAGTGTGTATTTCAGTTGGGCAATTACTTAGAAACTCCTCATAGCATAGATGATGTCACTCCCAGCTCCGAGGTTACTGGAACGCAGCATTATGACAGTCGCCATGCGTACTCATGGGTAGCAGAGTCGTAATGTCGCCGGTAATAGATTCTTCTCAGAGCACCTTTAAACATAAGCAAAATCTACAACGAAATAAAATATGTAAAAAATAAATTACAATAGATTACTTGTATTGGAGTGCTTATATCATATGTTTTAGATGCAGGCTGATATAATCCGATATTTTTTTTTTTTGCTCATATTGGACCGATATCTGATATCAATATCGGATCGGGACACCTCTATTTACAGTGCCATCTTACCTGTTTAAATCACTTCTAATTAAATACTAAAGCAAAAAAATATACGCAGGACATCTGTTGACGCAAAATGAACATACTGATCATCTATTATTATTATTATTATTATTTCTCTCTTGGTAACAAGTCTCGCCATTCCCATCCAGAAAATAATTGGATTGACAAATAAAGATCTTTAGATCAATCAACTTTTCCTGGCGCGTCTAACTCTGTAAAATATATATAAAAAATATTCCTCTGTAGATTGACCTCTATAATACTTTGGCTTAAGTACAGTACAGGCATTTGTTTAAGTCCACGTGGAGGCTATGCTCAAAGGTGGAAAAGGGGTAAGATTTTTTATCTTTCAGTGTCTTGTCCATATGCATATCAGCCTCTAACTGCAAGTTCTGGAGAACCTTTGAATTGGGAGGTGACCAACTCTGCTGCTGACCCACAGCTGCTCTTTAGTCTTGGCTGAAATTAAATAGTACTTTAGCCATCAGGACATACAGCATAAGCCAGAGCATATGCTTCACATTACAAATGACTGAAGCATTTCAATAACACACTTCCTGCTAACTGTAGTTCTTCTCTGACAGGCAAATATCACTTTAGACACATCCTCCTGTCTTTAAGCTCAGAATCAGCAACGTAAAATAAATTTCAGTAAATTTATTAATGCAAGAATTAGTTTCTCCAATCCCCATGCTCTGATGCTCTGACTTTAAAATTGAAATAGGCAGAGAAAATGGGCTTTTTTATGTGACAGCATATTGACTGCATCCCCACAGACAGAGCAAAGATGCTGTTTGAAGCAAAGGAACACAATGAATCTTCAACTCACTTCAACTTCAAAACTGGCTGATTGCAACCCATATTCAAGGGCCTCATCCACAATGCAGAGTATCTACTGAACTGGGTGAACATCTAAAATTTCTGTATTGAAACGTTACTGCAAACCCTTTTACTACTTTCATTTCCCACTGAAGCCAAACATTAAAAAGCTAAGATAAAAAGTTCGAAAGATGATCAAACTTTAAAAAGCACGGCTAATGATGTTTTATGTATGAGGGCTAAAGTTAGAAAATGTTGCAACAGTTCTGTTCAAGAAAAAAAAAAAAAAAAAACACAAAATCACCCAAGTAACACACTGCAAGGATTCAAGGACACGCTCAATGTGATTATAAGCCTCTTCCTGTTATAGTTAGTCTAATATTTGCAAAGTGACGGCCAAGGGAGACCATTAATTCAGAACTTAAGAGCAAAATTCAGAGTTGTTTATTTAGTGAGAGGGCCTCACACTGTCTAATATCAACACACCATGCCTTAGGGTCCGACTTGTACCAACATCAGATAAAGTACTACCTAACCTTGTTTAAAGTTGTACTCCAAAGAAGACATTACCCTGATTTCAGACATAAATTAGCCAGCTCTTCTTTGATTAAAGAAGCTTTGCGTGCACGCCGAAATAATTTGATTAACACAGCTCCCCGGGCCTCAGGGAGCTGAGTGAGTGACTTCTGAATTTTGGACGACTTGGGGAGAATACTTAATAAGGTAGATTATCTCTTTGATGTTGCGCTCTGGACCTTGAATAAAGAGAGATATATGACCTGCCCTCGCTCTAAATCAATCAGGAAATTGTCTTCATTAGGTTGGTGAGACTTGGAGTTTCATAACATCTTTAGACAGGAACTAGCTTGACTTTTTACTCGACTAAGACACGAAGAACAAGATTGCACTACAGCATCCATGACCACGAGCAATCAGGCATTTATGAATAGTCAATCGTGGCTTCTTTGATGATATAAATACAGTCAAAAAGATGATTTAACCTTTGTTTTGAAAAATTTAGCAGCTGTAATAGAAAGCATATGAAGACATGTAAACCTGAAAAAGAGCGCAGCCATATAATTGACCTGGCGGAGAGAAATATAGAGAGGGAAAGTTTCAAAGAAGAGATAGACTGTTAAGAAGGTGCGGGGGACTAAGGGATGCATGCAGACTTAAAGGGAAACTTTCTTCCTAGGAGAAAACAGATCTGAGCCTTAATGTAGTGCTACAGTCTGCAGGTAAACTCTTGGGTTTCTCTTTATTAAACTGACAATGCACTAAGAGGTAGGGCCTGAAATTAAAACGTGCCTTTTGTTGATAGGCTTTTAAGATTCAGTGGGTTATGCAACACATTGCAGGTAAATGGTTGTATCCAATTAATTATGTATAACATGCTAATCAAATACTGTTGAGCAGAACCTCATTTTCTGCACTGGAACAAATGCATGTGGCAAAGAAAACACAATCCACTGTTTCGGTCCATTAAGAAAATCTTTCATTTCAAATAGTTAATTTTGAACTTTGCTTGGAGGGGTCAGTGGAGGAAGCCTGTAAAATGGAAAAGCCCAAATATGCAGAATCAGAGGCAGAGGCTGAGCGGCAAAGTGTCAAAGTTAGGGCTTTATTAGAAGAAGTGGGATGGAGAGGGTCACAAATTTGTTTCATTTCTCACTTGGCTTGGTTTGCTTTCACACACAGGCTGACCACGGCCTATCAAAAGCTGCATCATTCATCCACCTGGAGATAAATGAGAATTTTTGCTGCTTCAGGGAGCCCTCACCTTAGACTCTAAAAAACACAGCCATAACCACTTACTTGATTTGGTCAAACAGTAAAAAATGTTTTAAATGTGTGAGGTGACAGTAAAAAACAATGATGAGATGTGATGGCCATTTTGGAGGAGAATAAGGCAATGGAGGTGTCAGTGTTGGAGTTGGTATGAAGTATTTGGTAGCTAATTAATTTAAAGAATTACTGGGTTAAGGACTATTCTTACAGTGCACTGATGCTCTTATCATCTAGTAAATAAATATCTGTTCTTAATGTTTATTCCATCAAGGATTCTTGATAACATTAACACAGTTACTAGGTCTTCTGACTTAATATGGGACAGGGGAAGACTAGAAAGATGCCTCATATGACATGCCCTAAAGATGACAGCAGCACAGCAATATCCTTCAAATGAGATGGGACTGAAAATGAAGAATTAATAGTGCAATATCAAATATGAGTGTTATGAACAATGAAAAGGGAGCAATCATCTCCTCTTAGCTCCACTTAAGCTGTCTGAATTTTGTTTGGTTGGGAGTTGACATGACACCTGGGAATTGGAGAGAGTCACACAGATTATGTATAATGCATGTAATATTCCTTGAACCAGTATCACTGTACACTTAGCCTCACAGAGACAAGAAATTGGTCTCAAAACAGCGTTAAGAACATTGTTTTTTCGAGTGTCAAGTGGTTTGGGGGAATAAACAGACGTGAAAGCCGGTGGGAGCTGAAGTTATTATCACAGATCTACATCTCTTTGGTATGACAGTGTGGCATCGAGCCAGCTGCCACACAGCAAAGCCGAAGTGCTTTCTGTTTAGGTAGAAAACATACAAATCCATATGGTACAGATAAAATGATCTAAGATCTTCATTGTCAACAAAATGTGGCATATTACCATCATAAACACAAGCAGTATGAACTCAGAACTGTAGATAAAATACTCTGCTAAGAAGCAACAGCAGATGGTTTCTATTTCTGTATTTCCATGTGAAAAGACTCATTGACAATAATAGGGTAAGATGAATAGGAATGTGTTTTTTGGCCTCAAAGAGTGACATTTAGTACATGTTAGAGGTAAAAATTATGAATAAACTACATACATAGAATTGTATAATCCAACAGGTGAATATAAAAAGTCTGTTTAGCAGTGGCAGAACTCTTATTTCACCACTGACTAATCAAATTTACCAACTGTATACATGGAATGGAAAATCAGACAGTTTGACATGCAGATGCCAAGATCTTTTTCAGTCTTCAAGTCTTCAGGACGTAGCCCCTAGAGGGAGACTATTCGTGTTATGCTGAAGGGTTTAATGAAGAAGGATAACTCACAAAAACATACCAAAATGTCTCGGTTGGTTTAAATCCATTAATGATGTTTGTCTGACCAGTGGCCTACATTAATGTTTGTTGTTTTGTGATTAGCTGTGGCTAGCGCGCACCGTCGTCTGCACTTGCCACGTTTAACCTGCTGCTCAATGAATGTTTTGTTTTTAGCCATTAGCTGCAGCTAGCAGCTTTTAGCTCGCTAACGTGACTCAAATGTGTTTTCTTCTATTAAAGATGCAGACTGAAGCAAACAGAAGTCAACCTGCCATTAAACCTAAGAAATTACTGCCAACTCTACTATTGCAGTTTGAAAAACCAAGAAAATACGATCCCAAGCTTTGAAAATAAACAGAGCGGTTGCAGAGTACATCTGTGAGGATCAACCCATTTACACGGTGGAGAAACCTGGGTTCAAACAACTTCTCATGCAGCTAAATCCACACTATGTTTTTTTTAATCAAGAAACTGTGGTACAGTAGAACAAAAGAAACACTCATCCAGCAGCTTTAACGGAAGTCTTGTCTTTTTATTGTTGTTTTACTTTTTCATTTTCTGATTATTTTATTTAGTTGATTATTTTGCTGCGGCCCTGTTTTTCAGGTTTTTGTCAGATATGATACAGATGTTACACAAAAAAGTGTTTTTTTAAATTATACAGTACCATTTTGTAAATGTATCCAATTTGTGAAGATGAGGTGAAGCATGACGGTATATTCCCACCTTTTGCCGACATTACAGCTGACATGTTGGCTCCATATGGTAGATATGTATGACTGATACACGCTTACTAGCCATGTTGTTAGGCAAACTCATTCCACTGCCTGTTACCTAAAAAGTTAATAAGCCAATCACATGGTAGCAATACAATTAATTTTGGCATGGAGACCTTGTGAATGCAAACTGAAGTTCAACTAGTGTCAGAGTGAACCTCCTTTGTAACCACTTGAACCCATCTCGAATTTGTTTGATGCTGCTTAATGCTGCTTCGTTCTCTGCTGTGGTGGATTTATGTTGGATTTCTGTAAATAAAACATCAAAAGAAAAATACAAAAGTGCACCCAGGAGTACAAATCTCCTCCAAGATATTTATAAGGTAAGTATTAGCAAAAATGATGAAAATGGCCCCATCTCACAATGTTAAATACTTATTAAAAAAATGCCTGGATCAGGATCTGGATTAAGATCGCCCTTAAAATCAAATCATTCCTTAATGTGCCATGAACAAACTTGGTTAAAAGAAAATGTCTTACAAATCAATCAATAATCTTTGAGTTATCTTGCCCACAACAGATGGTCATAAACATAATCTCCTCAGCAGAGGTATATAAAGAGGTCCATGAAGATTCACTCTCTGTCATACAACATGGTTGGCCTAGCTGTTCCCCTTGCTTTCATTCTTCCCCCTGCAGGTGTAGCTTTATATCTAACGGGTACACGTGTAAAGAATGTTGTCATCTCATGGTAGTCTCTCCTTAGAAACACATTTGTTTATTTAGTTATTGTTAGATCTAAAGCAATGTCTGATTACAGCAGAATAGGGAATAACAGAACAGAAATTAAAGCAAAGGGCCATTGTTCTTCTGATGTAAACAAAACCTATTGTTTAAAGCCCATATTCATTTCTATATTCATCACAATCGGCTCTGGATATTGGAGCAGTTAGAGATGAGTGCAGTGACTGTGACAGTTCTGGATGTGTGGGAATAAGTGGGTGGGTGGGTGGGGGGTCACAGTTACTGTTGCTAACGATTGACGACTGCTAAGGAGAGTCTGAAGTTTACTGACTTGCTCTCTGGTGGAATGAGTCGGTGAGTGCATATGCCTTCCATCTGCCATAGTTTACCATGTCTGTCTAATGTCTATCATCCAACATCGTCATTCCCCGAATAGTTGTTAAATGCAATTTGTGTGTCAATATCTGTCACAATAGTTGTTGTCACCACACAGTTAATCAGATGCCGCTGGTGGTAAGACTGCTCATAAACTGTGTACCCCAATCAGAATATCAGATGTATTCCAAAGTAATTCTGAAGGCAAAAAAGCCAATAAACAACACTTTGAGATTTGTTTCATTTAAAGGGATCAAGTTAAGCCTATCTATTTCACCCAGTTCATAAACATTTGGTATACTGAAGCTGTATTATTATGCTACTTTAGACAGAAAGGCCTGGTGCTCTCTGCAAATTTGTAAATAAAAGTCCTGGTCTATATTTGGGGATTCTGGTACACTAACCACAGTAATGACAATCAGCTTTTTCCACTGTAAGTGGAGAATCAGCATGGAAGCGAGGCAACTTATGTGCAGTTACTTTTCCCAAAATATCCAACTCGAATGGCTTTTGAGCTTACAAACAAATTACCAAAGATATTTGAACCCACATTTACTTTACAAATTCCAACTGACACTTGAAAACAGTGCACTGTAACAGTCACAATTACTTCCCGTTTTCACAAGTAAGCTACATTGTTTTGGTGCCATTTTGCTCTGGGCAAAAAGACACATTCTTTGGTTGGTAGTATGCTAAGCATGTACCAAAACACAGGGTAAATGTGTCCAGCACAGAGTACAATCATCCCAACAATGTGCTGTTTACTTGTTGTCTTCTAAGAAAAAAAATCCACATTATTCAGATCTGTGGCCCTTTTTGGTGGCAAAATACAAACTTCCATGCCAGTTCCCCTTTACAGTTGGAGTGATTATTGCCATTATTGTTGTTGATTTCTTCACTGCTGATATGAATGGAATACAATCCAGATTTAAACTTCAAAACCATCCCTGTGGGTTACAAACAAATATTCTGAGGGGCTAGAAAGTCTCTCAAGCCAAAGCCAAGGTCCTGTCTTCCTTCCCTATCCCCCCCACCCCTCCCTCAGTGTCCTCTGTTTTCCAAATGTAGTTTTTTGTAGGACTGATCTCTATGCAGCCACAGATATTGAGTGCCTTTGAGGTATTTTAGACCAAACAACCCTTTTTTATTTGGGTAGCGAGTCTTTTGTTTTCTCCTTGTTGTACTCTTGTGACAAACCTCCACCAGTGTGACTCCACATAGGATCATGTCACTCTGGTCACATGGTTGCAGGGCTAACTTTTGGATCAGAAGAACTTTACATGAATAAAAAAATCGATAAGTAAATTTGTTTGAGCCATAAATAAACTGAAAGAAGCACTAACCTTTCAAGAAGACAGAACAACAAACCAAAGTGTCTAATATCTGCGATAGTATTATTGAAATATTATGTACCTTCACTTTTTTCCTCTTTTTATTCAGGATTTCTCACCTTTGGGGATAAAGGGACATTGTTCTCGTCTTCTCCCCTTTCTTATTAATTGTGTACTCATGCTAATTAAAAAATGTGCATCTTCTAATCCAAAGTGCTGTTTTTAAGCAAGAAACAAAGAGAATACTTAATGAATTGTCTTTAAAGTTATTGGAAGTATGTATTAGCTAAAGAGGACCAACACTAATTTGAATAACAAAACTTGCAATACCTAGATGAGTCTGAAATAATATAACCAGTTCATAAAGGTTTGTAGATTCACACAACACAGTGTATGTCCTGATTTGGTTTAAATCCATGCTCTTTCAATGTCTTTTCAGGTGTAAATATAAGTGTGTTAAATGGGAATGCAGTTACAATTTTTGATAATTGGTCCTTTCTTGTTTCCGCAGTTTCTCTGTTGAAAGTTCAGGGAATAAACGCTGTGAATCAAAAGACAGTTACATTTACCATGCAAATAACATCTGATCATCTACAAAAACTTTTTGGCCCATTTGAACTGATCCTTTCTTGATTTAATTTGCCACATTTATGTTACTTTGAAGCACAAATAGTTATGATGCTTCTAAACATTGTTTGCTTTGTTTAATTAGATTTTAGTTTTTCATTTGCTTTTGATAAATAAGCTAAACATGAACTGCAAGTGATTTTGGGGTTGATCAGTTTTTCCACTTCATTTCTCCTGATTTGCATAACTCTCAAAGACTTTCATTCCTGTTTATGGGGTCCCACATTCCCCAACCCACTCACAGGAGAAATAAAAGCAGCTGATAACCTTTAAAATAAATTGTGGAACTTGATTACACAACAGTTGGTACAGAGAGATATTTGAAGGGATCTCACTGCAACGCCACTCAGCAAGTGTGCAATCAAAAAAAATTAACTTCAAATACAACTTGGAACAAACAATAACAGTGGGTCGCTGAGTGAGTTTATCTCTGCGACTGAAACCACTGGTGTTCCTTTGGACCATGAAATTGTCATTTGTTATGCGTGCATTACATCAAATGAGAGTTCAGGGCCATGTCAGGACGGCTTGGCACTGCTGAGCTTATTTTAACTGGTTATCTGACGCAAATCTCCATGGATAATTATATTTGGCTCAGATAGACAGGTAGAGAGAGCAGGTGAGAACGTGCAAATCCAGAGCTGTGTCAGGATAAAACGGCAAAAGGGAACAACACACTGTGCTGAATTTAGAGAGGTAACACAAAGATGCAAGTTCATCTTGCAGCATAAAAGGATTTTTCCTGCATTAATTGGTAGCCACCATCTAATTTTGTCTGACCGCTACTTCTTCAGAGTCAGCCGTGGGTTCAATAAAGAGCACTGTCCTCAAAGGAAAATGTTTGATCAACCTGTCGTTTTTAACTTCAATAAGGCAACACAGCATAGTGGTGGGGGTTCTCTTCTGTCGCCAGGGTTTAGCTACCAACAATAACAAAGAGAAAGTAATTTATTAAAGAAGAAACTAGAACAGTTTGATGTTTTAGAGGTCTATTTTATGTAAAATATTTAATGGTTTCATTCCAAAATGAGTCCTAGGGGTGTCTCTATAGTTACTCTATAGCTCTTTCTAAGTTTCTTGTTTCACTTTCCGTAGCCCCAGCATTATTTCCAAGCAAGTCTGTCAGCCGCAGTCACTATAAGAGCGAAGGGAAGCCAAAGCCATGTCCACATATTGAATGGGGCAAGGTCAGACACAACTAAGGAGAGTTTACAGTTGATACTACAAGACTATTTTGAAAAAGGCAGAAGAGAAGTTCAATGTCTGAAGGGAATTTTGGGCATAAACCTTAAAACTATTTTCTAGGGACATCTGCTGCCCATATGAAATTGTTGAAGAGTAAAATATGTGACCTTTAAAGCCTATTTCAAAGTTTGGGGATGGCCAGGAAAAAAAACTGTGTTTAAACACAACCGTTGTTGAAGTAACCACTTTAACAATATCCACTCTCTACCTTCGCAACAACTTTGGAAAAAAGACCAAACTTTAAATATACGATCAACTAATTAACACATACTATCTGTCCCCTTTGCATCTAGTTATTCTGATCACTGCGCCACACAGATACACGTCATGCCACATACCGGAGTGTTCTAATGTTTTTTAGCCCCCCATATTTAATATATATTTAAAAGTGAAAGTACATCTATAATTTATCTGTCTATCTTTATTGGGCATTATCTGCTTTATGATGAAACTTTAAGTCTATTAAGAGTATGAGCATTTATTCATGAGGTACCACACATTCATTATTTGAGGGTCTCCTTTTTCAACATGTGCAAATTGGCAAAAATGTTTCCAGAACCTACATTTCAATTTTATTTCAAGAGATCCACTCAGATATTGGAATTAGCATGCCTTTAAACCCCTCTGTTTGAGCCCTGTTCAAAACAGGCTGTTTTCCAGCCTTGTGCTCTAATGTTTACTGTGGTGGCAGAGGCATTCCTAGACATGTGCGATTCACAAGATCCAGCTGAGGCCTTAGCAAACACTCAGCTGAAGGAGTCACTACCATTTGGGGAAGCAGGTATATCCCCTTGTGGCAGCATCAGGTTTTAAATTAACGGACTGTGAGACCACATATTTAACAAAAAATGGAGCAACAGAACAAAGAGGAAGGAGGCATATTTTTCCTGGACCATAATAAGTGGTGCATCATATGGGACATTAAGATTAAGTCAGTTTTAGAAAATGAATACATTATTAATGAAATTTTGATTAAAACACACCAGCAAACAAGCAAGGAAGCATCTGACTCCAATGTTTCTAGCAGCAGGACTATTTAAGTTTTGATTAGTTGTATTAAAGGTGCTATGAGGAGAATCTATTTCCGGCGACGCAAAGACTCTGCTACCCATGAGCACGCGCGGCGACTGTCGTGAAGACGTGACCCAAGCCAAAGCGTGCGTTTGTTGTGATGCGACTGAATGCAGCGCTTACCTTCCTCAGAACTCTGCATTGCTTTACAACTTCTTTTTTCAACAACTTACAGGATGCAAAGCGACGAGGTAATGTATCTCCTTCTAGTTACGTAGCGGTAGTTTTGATGTGTGACAACGAGCAACTTTTGGAAAGCTTGGTATCGTAGGTTTGTTAGCCGGCTATATATCGCTACTTACAGCCCGTTGCTCAAAGATGTATAATATAAACGAATAATATAAATTTGCTCTAGTTTTATCTGTCTTGTTCCCCAAGTTGAGTATCCAGGCCAGTCCAGCCCTGTCCAACCTGACCGCGAAGCTAAGGAATAGCATTTACAGATAACCTGTTTTGATGCTATAAAACTCATCTTGAAGTGTGTATTTCAATCAGGCATATATCTGAAAGTGAGACTTTTTTGTAATTACTTTGAAACTCCTCATAGCATCTTTAATTTCACACAGGTCCAGGTGTTTGTGTGACAAAACAGGCTTCAATCCAGGATCTGCCATCTTTTCAATCACACAATTGTTAGAATCTCTTACTTATCCAGTTCGAGTGTTTGGTTAAGGCATTACACACACAACACATGCATGTGTACATTGCAAGGCTCATGTTGAGTCTAGAAAAGCCCCTGTATGAATCCTCTCCGGGGACAGCGTGTGTTTTGTACGTGCAGGTGAACATGTTTGAATGTGTTGGGAGTCCATGTGTGCATGTTTGCTGTGTGTGTGAACAGTATCAAGCGACAATGATGTAACCAGCATGAGAGATTACACATTCTGCCACTTGCTAAAACCATTAGGGAGAGAGGGAGAGAAAGAGAGAGAGAGAGAGAGAAAAGACAACCAGGCAGAAGGGATTACTGCAGGCTGGAATAAGGAGGCGTCAGAACACAGCGAAGAAGGAGGAGGAGGAGGAGGAGGAGTAGAAAGAGGAGGTGGTGGAGGAACAAGGGGCAACATTGACAGTGTAGCTACGACAACAGCTCTAGCAGCAGATCAGGTTAGAGAGTGGCAGAATGCCAGCTGATTGTTCTGGGAGCAGAAGAAAAAAAGAACAGAGGTAAAGGAGGGAGAGAGAGAGGACTATAGGAAGATTAAGACCGAGAAAAGGAAAGGAAGACATAAAGGGAGTGATAAAGGTAAAAAGGCAGCAGAGATTCCATCTTGCAACAACAAACCAAGGGGGCCTCTACCACCAAGCCAGCTTCCTGCCTTTTGATGTGTACCGCATTTAGGTAGCGCTGAGGAGCGGGCGAGCGGTGGTGTTGTTGGTGAGAGAGGCAGAAAGAGAAGAAGCCATCATCAGCATAATGAAAAGCATCAGACCCTAGGGCCTGTGAAAGAGCCACTTTGATGACACTACTGTTCGCTCCACATGTTGGCGGTGGCGGAGGCAGGGTTGAAATGAAAGGAGAGGGGGGCGAGCGGTTGGGCGAGCGGGCGGGATGACACAGGCTGCAGGAGGTACGTTTAGCCAGGCTGAGGAACCCAAAGTAAGACAAAAAAAAAAAAAAAAAGGAATGCAAGCTAAAGTAATAAAAGGACATACAATGAAGCTGTACACCCAGCAGGCATTGCAGCCAGCCAAATTGAAATAAATCAAGATGGAGGAGAGTATTTCAGCTTAAGTTAGTAAGAGGCTGCGGACCTCTTGGCTGATTCTCTTTTAACTTTTTTTTTGTTTTGGTGTACAGCATGGTGACATATACTGACCTGGGCTTGAGACAGCACTAGTGGTGGTGGGTTCAATAATTGCTACAGGGGGGAGGAGAGGAAGGAAGGGAAGGGAGAGGGAGGGGGAGGGGGAGGGAAAGAGGACATTCATGTATTATTAACAGAATGGAGACGTGAAAATAAAAAATAAAAATTCATGCAAGGACCAAAGGACAGGGAATGGAGATAAATCCTCTCCATGCATTAAGGACAGGTGTCTCTGTGGCAAGATGCAATCACCACATGCTCAGTGACAACAGGTTTTATCCCCGCACTCGCCTCAGATTTGCACGGGTTACTGCCTAAAAAATTGGAGAAACCTGGGCACTGTGGCCGCTCCAAAGCCCTGAAGGGGTTTGTGACTGGAGACCTTTATTATACTGTTGGTAGACTAACTTCCTGTTCCTCCATTATGCATCTTTGTTTCAGGCAGTGCTAGCTGATCGAAGAGTAGCCATGAAAAAAAAGAGGAAATTTCAGAGCTCATTTGATTCCTCTGAGGAGGGAACTCTGAGTTTCAATCTGATTACCTTATGAACTCATTTCAGGCTGAGCTACTGGTGGCATTTGAGAGATGGAGTAATGTGATGTGCAAAATGTTCAGACCAGTGTGTCAAAACGTTAGAGAGGGAGTCTGCTGAAGGATGGCAGCCAACACATCTCAATACTTTAGATCTTACGTTTGAAGTATATGTGTTAAACGTCAAAGCAAAAAGATCTTACACTGAGTCATGCTTGTGGAAAATATGCTTCTGTGATGTAGTTGTATAAAACATCAACATTAGGGATGTGAAATACAGAGAAATAAGATAAGAAGGATCTAATGTAATTTAATATGATGACATACATATGACATAAGTCAAGAGATGGCAAAAATATCACCATCTGCACAGAGCAATAGGAAATTATAAGGACACAATACCATCTGGAACAATTGTTTATAATCATAAGACGGTACAAAGCTAAGTATATGATACTATGCCACAGTATGGAGGAAAACAAAAGTAATACCTTACGATGCAATCACATGGCCCACAATATTAAAGTAAAAAGTGTGACATCCTCAGTGATGGGGCTTAGCCAAAGACAAACAATCCCCTAGACAAATCAGTCAGTGCTGCCGAGCAAGGTTTTTTTTTAGATAGTACGGGTCTCTGGGTATGTACATTGCAGTAAGTAAATTTATTTATGCTTCTTTCATTTGGTCTGCTCAGACTTAAAGGTCCCAGATTCACTGTTCACAGGGCTCTGCCTTCTCCAAATGTCAGTGTTTACAACAACAGGCTGTGTGCTTGAATAGCAGGACTCAATGTCACTTCAGACTTAAGGTAGATCAGCAGAAGTTGAGCTATTTTATTTTTTATCGCAACATTTTATCGGCTTCTTTACAATGAAGTATGAAGACTATATGGCATTGAAGTGTCTTTATTTTGTAAAAGCCATATCAGGACATGATATGGTGCCTTGTAAATGTCTCAAGGTATCGTAATGATGTGGCTTTGCTGTGGCACTTTTGCATAAATGCACCGGGAGCTGGGTAGTTGTCTCTCTGATTTTGAAATGTCACTGAAAAGCTGGTCATTTTCTGATGGGGTTTGTTATTTCAGCTTGAAGCTTTGCAAGATGTCTCTACCTGATGGAATAAAATCTGGTTAATCAAGCTGCTTTGCAAAGTTGATTTATGTAGGCTGGCGTGTGAAAAAGGTAATTTCCTACCCATACTGTTTATGTTACTGTGTGCATATTGATGTGTGTATTTTTGTGTTAGGACGATCGTGGATTTCCTTACTCTAATAAGATAGTAGTTTGAATACAATTGAGTAGAGGATACAATACATGTGTGGACATGATAAAAACTGTGATTGGCATTTGTCAGTATTTTCTGTCGCTTGTAGACCAATCAACAAATCATTTAATGGCACAAACTGTCAATAGATCAATATAAACTGAAAATGATCGCTAGCTTTAGGCCTACTATTTAATGGCCCCGTTGCCAGTGACTTGAATTTCAGAATTTCAGGGACTCTCCCTGAACTCACACTGTGCTTTTTACATCGTTAATATTTGAAAGCTAGTTTGATATAAAGATATCACAGCAATGTAAACATTATTGCTTGCTTGATCTGAAGTGTGAGACAAGAAAAATAAATCACATTCTGTTTGATAAACAAGCTCTTAATTGAAGATAAGCTGTGACCAGCTCAGAGCAGTGAGTCAGCCTGGTGGTAGAAACTGAGCTGTGTGGTCGGGCAAAGCTGTTTCTCACTGAGAGCTCAGCTCAAATTGATGCAGAAGTTGTTCTTTAAGGTATTTTTCATCCCTGCCACAGACTGTAGGATTTACACATGTAGCCAAAAAACTTACACAGAGGTATAAACAATCTTTGAGAATTTCATGGCAAAAGGAGGGGCTTATCTGCCATGAGGGAAAAAACCACAGCAGCTGGGATTACATGTTACAAACATTCACACTAAAAAAGAAAACTGCTTCATGTTGATGCTGTGAGCTGCTGAATCTAGGCCACGCACTAGTGCAGAAGCCTACTTAGATTCTCTGTTTTAATCCATTTACATGGGAACTCAATATGACCGCATCAATCACAGGGCAGAAGGGTGCACTGTCCTCCACTCCATGCTCTCCATCTGAGGCCTGTGTTGCTTTACTTAAGCCCCGTGACAACTGTGTCATCACTGTGAATGCACCGTTAACAGGCTCCTGTTATGCCCACGACAATAAAATATTTGCTTTCATTTGATTTCATCATTCTTTTTGAAGGGGATAATGTGCAGGAATCAGTTTTCATACATGAAGTGATATGTTTTTTTCTGCAGCCTATTGGTGAGGAAATGGCTAAATTGATCTCCGCTTTCACAAATGTCTCCGCATTAAGTCCTCCTGGGGGAGCAGATATGTGAAGGCAGTTTCTTTTTTAAGTCCTTTCTTCAAACACGCGGGTGGGTGCTATCTGATTAATACTGGAGCAGGGGCTCAGCAGTGAATCATTTCAGCACCTCTCAGACACTCGTCTGTTACTGTGGTACGTATCTTTTGACGTGCAATCTCTTGCTCATGTCTCTGCACTGACTGGCCCTCTTTCTCTCCTTCAGCAGAGTGACACATGATTTCATGCGCTGTGTGTGGAAGTCAACCTGGTGTGTGGCCTGCTCACTTGCAAGATGAAACACATTAGTTTTCAGAGGGATTTCATTTCATGGATTGCTATTCTCTTTGTTCTCTGCAGGCAGGGTAATGTGAGATTTATGGAACATGATTTGTAGTAAACAGTGTTTTGCCAGGTGTTGATACCAGTTTAGCTCATCACATAGACAATAACTCAATTCTACAATTATCCACTGTGTGAATTTTAAACTGTTAATAGGTGCTGGAGAGTGATATGTTACTGAAGCTAAAATCATTTCATTAAAATTGATTATTTTACATGTGAAACAATACTTATCATGATCATGACTATATGACTTCGATGGCAGGGAGTGAAGGGAGAGCTTAAGAGGGATTTTTGTGTGAATCACAGCATTTGCAAAGTTATGCTACAGTTATGGTTAAAGCTGACATACATTTACATACTGATTAATTGTAGTGACCTTTTAGGCATATCTGTACACTTCCTGTTTCGGTTGAAAACTGCTTTATCATAAGAAAAAAAAAGTAACTTAAAGGCTTAACACTGCTTAACCATTGTTAAAAGAATGCACTACGGATCAAAAAGTAAATGAAAGTGGTTAAAGACAACTTTTGACTTTGACTAACTGTTGACTCTAGGAGTATTCTTATATAAATGTAACATTCAGAGATGCTTTGTCATGGTTAAAACATTCTTTCTGCCACAATGTCATAACTATGATGCACTCAAGAATAGGGCTGTGTATGGGCAAGATTCAGCTGTACAGTACTTATAGGAATGCAGAGGTGATGATACAAAAGTTGTGACATACTGTAAAACTATATGGACGGCAAAATGTTGCATCTCTTGTCTCTTTTTACAAGCTTATCAGTCTATTTTTGGAGGTCTTGGCAGCAATAAGTCCATAAGTCCAGTCTTGAAACGTTAACAAAATCTTTAAAAATGAGTGAATCCACATACATACTCGAATTACTATCAAAACCTAATGATTATGTCTTGTGTCATGACCAACATTTACTGAAAATTTCATCAAAATCTGTTTAGAACTTTTTGAGTAATCTTGCTCATTGATGGATAGACAAACATGTAAACAAATGCCAACAAAGATACAAACTCCTTGGTGAAGATCATCATTAAAAACTTCAGCTAATATGTAAATATCAAAAAAACAACAACAACAAAAAAGACAGAGCATAGGGCTCATTTTAAAATGGTCAGGTTGTTGCTGACTGAGTGAAGGCTTTGCTGTTGTGGGCTTGTGGGACTTTGGCATCTGATGGCAGTACCAAGAGGAGAGGTAGAGGGGTGGGAGAGGGGGGGCACTACTGATCACAGAGTGGTTGATTTTTGTAAGAAGAGTTAAACACAACACTTTTTTGGACAAACTGCACGGCAAATTTAGGGAGAGTTTAAGTTTTGACATTTTTAAAACAAACGTGTGCAGAATTATACTCTGGATGAAGTTAATAACTGAAGGTTTTCTCTGTATAGAATGAGTTGGGGTATTAAAATAAATATAGGTATTACATATGTAAGTGTCATTGCAGCATCTTTAACTCTGAACTGGACGCTCTGAGCTCTGAGTCTGGTTAGACACTTTTAATGTCAATCATCCCATCCCACCCATGCACCTACAAAGGCTGTAAAGCTTGTTGTCAGGGACTCTTCAGCACAGCACGGAGTACCAGACTGTTCTGTTTGTAAGAAATGAAACACTCAATGACCTCTGTGTGTTTGGGAAAATCTGCCATTTCAATACATAAACAGTGTGCTTTTATCTTGGGATATGCTGTTGATAAAATCTAATGAACACTTTTACGACTGCTGCATATGTGATATGTAATTATGTTGAAATGCTGAGTCAGCATTTCAACATATTGTTCTCCCTAAACTCCATTTTGTTCTTTTTCTTCTTCTTATTCCTCAGGTTTGCCACCTTTCACAGGCTTCAAATTTGCACAGATTTTCACAGAAAAAAATTGACATATGCAGCATGTTCAGGAGAAGTGCGCTTGTATTTTTCACAGGTTTAACAGTTATACTTTTTACAGTAAAAAATAATTTCTGCATGTATTTTTACATTGAGATCAATGGAACATTTCCGCAGCTCTGCTGAAAACTTCAGCAACTTTGAAGCTCCACAGATTGGGCATGCTTCCCCCTACAGACTTCATTCATGCTTTAAAAGCTGCACTGACTTCTCAGCCATTTTTACATATCTTCAGCTTTTTGCTGGCTTCTACAGTTTTTTAAATATGAATTTTTAAGCAACACCAACTTTTGAGGAAATCAATGGCCTTAGAGCGAGTGTGACGTGATCTCAGAGGGGACAGACACACAGGAATTATCGCGGACTCAGCAGAATTATCCTGTTATAACTTCGTCAAAACATCCTCCACATACATGATTTATGCATCAAAACGTCAACTAACTTCTCCTCTTACACGTGAAATCCGCTTCAAAGTTTAATCTGATGTCGTTTTGTCTCAGTGAGCTCCAGCTTTTGCGGTATGACTCAAAATCTTCCATCTGGCGTAATGCAAAAATTCACCTCCAGACAGCTGGGCGCTTCACTTTGAAGCCCGTTTTTAACTCGCCACTATGTCAACATTTTTCACTCTATGGACATAAAAATTACACCCATAGCTTCAGCATGTTCTTGGGATGCTCACAGTGCAATCCCTTTTCTGATATCTATCACGGTTTTGGCACAGCGAGCGTTCGTTTACCCGTAAGTACCCAGCTTTTTTCCCTCAGCTCCTGACTGTGAAAGGTGGAGCTTAGCTTAGCTTAGCGTTA
Organism: Scarus forsteni; assembly: GCA_036419115.1. Classification (NCBI taxonomy): domain Eukaryota; kingdom Metazoa; phylum Chordata; class Actinopteri; order Labriformes; family Labridae; genus Scarus; species Scarus forsteni. The sequence goes on along the minus strand of JAZDUH010000136.1, from coordinate 25,706,849 downwards.
GCGGCTTTGGCTCAACACTGAGGAACAGACCCGCAGCTGACGTACAAAGCCTCCGTGAAACCGAGACATTCAGCAGAGGTTTTGGTGAGACACGAAGCGGGCATGGTAACAGCTCCGTGCCCGCTACATGCGCGTAAAGGTCTGTTTACAGCACGGCCACTTCCAAACATCGTAAATTCACTGTCATTAAGAAAGTACCACACAGGAAGTCACCATGTGGAGTAACCGGAAGTTTCAAAATAAAACACAATGCACGGACTCTTGCACGTAATGTTCAGAGAAGAAAATTGCGCACATCAGAATGTAAAACAGAAGTCTCCGGGTTTTTCTCAAATGCTCAACAGTAATAGTTTTGAAAGACAAAAATACTTTGACAGATTTTTTTTCACATTGAAATGAATTGGACATTTATGCAGTTCTGCTGAACCTGCTTCATCTTTCAAGCTTTACAGATTTGGCACACTTACACCTACAGACTCCATTCTTGTTTTAAGAAATGCATTTAAATCTCACCCATTTCACAGATGCATAATACATACACACATAAATATGCATAATTTTAGACAGACATACACACATCAACAGAAATATACCCATAATGAAATCTTCCTTTTCATTTATGCACATACTCTAATAAATACATAAATAAATAACATCACACAAACATACATGCACAAATGCATATATAGAATAATGAACATAATTATTTATCCACACATATGCAAACATATGTCCACAGAAATGTATCAATACTCAATGTCTTTCTTTAGAATGCTTAGTTTTTGAACATTTTTAACTCTTCTGCTGATGTTTTACATTGACATAAATGGGAAATGTATACAGTCCTGCTAAAAGTGCTTCAACTTCTGAGCTCTACACATTTGGAACAGTTTCGCCTACAAACTGCATTTTTGCTTTAACACATTAATGTCACTCTGTCATTTTACAGATGCATATATATATATATGTAGATATATATATATATATATATATATATATATATATATATATATATATATATATATATATATATATATATGTATATATATATATATATATATATATATATATATATCTATCTATCTATCTATCTATCTATCTATCTATCTATCTATCTATCTATCTATCTATCTATCTATATATATACATCTTTTTTTTCAGACATATACACATAAACCGAAATATACCCATAATGAAAGATACCTTTTCATTTACATATGCACATACTCTGATATATGCATAGATCCATCATACAAACATACATGCACAAATGCACATATAGACTAATGACCATAATCATTTATTCACACATATGCACACATATGTACATGAACAGAAATGTATCCATACTCTATTTCGTTCTTTAGAATGCTTATTTCAGAACATATGTAAAACTTCTGCCACTGATTACAGTCTTTGTCATTTTAGGTCTTATCCATTTACCTCTTTTAACAATTGTGACTCCTTCAGGGTGGGCAAACATATCAGAGGCTTTATGCAATTTTTTTTCGCCTCAATTCATTTTTAGCTTATTTTCACAACTTTTACATCTTTATTTAGCATAGTCCAGTTGTAAGCTTTGTTTTACTGTTTCCAACTTCTTATGTCACATTTTCAGCTTTATTTGCACTGGCTTTAGAAATTTCATTTCACAGTTCCAGCATTCAGACTCAGCATTTCAACGCATTTGCTGCAAGGAAATGCAAATTCTCTAGTTGGTAATGTAAGGCCTGTTGGGGCTCAGATGTTTTCATCATAATATGTTTGCCATCATTATCCATAACACAGAGCACTACAGTCATTGAAATGATATAAAACACTGAATTTGGCAATACAGTTGCAAGATTTGAGAAGAGTGGTAACTCCAATGTACAGACTTATTTGAGTGTTGTTTTAGAGAAAACCACTCATTTCACACAAGCTGTTAGCTCTGAAGCTAATGGCTGATTCTACATTGGCACTGACTCAGCTCCCGTGTAGGTCTCCTTTGCCCTCTTTTACTCAGATGCCACACATCAGTTTATCTGCTGCTAGAAGCAGTCTCATCCGGAGTTCAGGCAGCTTCTCTAGTAAGAGGAGGAAAAGGGGACATGAAGAAAATGGCTAAATGCTTGTGTCTGGAAGTTGAACGACAGCATAAAAACACTACCAAGGTTTGTATTGTTCAGTCAATACAATATTACTTCAGTGCTATAAAGTAATATAACAAAGTATAAAGTCATAATGTTAAAGTTTTTAATTCTTTTTCTCATCCCTACTTAGGACAACAAATGTGATTTTAAAAAATGCACTTACTAATTTATTCATTTTTTATTCTTTGTCATTAAAGTATTAACATTGACAGCCCTGGTTAACCCTTAAAGAAGCACCAAAAAAAGATTTCTAAACATACATATCTCCTGCAAAGTATGTCATGTTGATCAAATGTGTTCAGTGTCTTGGAATAGACAAAGTAGGTAATGAATGACACCATAGACCCAAAAAAAACATTCAGCAAACAGGCGAAATGTGAATTTACAGCAAAAATATTTATGTGAGCAACTTTCAGAGGGTAAATTTTAAGGATGGAATGAATTACAAGCTGAGTAAGGGGTATTGATTTAGACAGCAAACAAACAGACCATAGGCATTTTGTGCTTAAGAGCAGCAGAAATGGTTCCCTACACCAATTAAAGAAAAGATGAAGAGAATGGCCCAAAGGTGCTTTGTTTTGTTTGTCACTTAAAGTGTCCAATTTATCTCAAGTCCTTTGTTTAAGTGCTTTCTTAAACAAATGTACATGCAGCATAATACTCCTCGTATTGAACTATTTTGAATATTTTGTTTATTCAAGAGCAGTGTGTGTTAAAGGCTGTGTAAATTTGTGAGCCAGATAATTGGTTAGTCATCTATGGCATTTCAGTGCTGCCCAGAAAACATATCATCTTGTGGGCATCCACTGGGCTGAAAGGATGAAGGTCCCTCACAGTGCAGCCAACCTCCCACAGAAGGGTGGGTGTGGTGTGGGTGAGGTATCAGGTCTGCTGCCTGCTGGGCTGCAGGATGAACACTGCGGCAGCATCAAAGATTTTCCCATCACAGTGAGAATAGGATATGTTAATGTGTTTTGTTGCTTGCCTAAATATGGAAATTCTGGAGATTTAATGATAGATAAATGCTTCAACTCTGTAAAGTTACTTTGGAGAAAATGAAGGTCCCTGCAACCTCACCGTGTTTTATTTACTTACCATACTGATATGTGTAATGATAATGTTTTTAGAGATCCATCTGGGTTACAGTCTTTTTGGAGGAGGGTGCAGACAAAATTCAATGCCAAAATTTCTTGCAGGCAGATTTTACTGGCATTGAGTTGTTTAAATTTGTCATTACATGTTTTCTGTGCTATGCTGTGCCATATAATTTGATTTTGCAGCCAGAATTTGTTGAGGAGTGAACTACTCTATTCTCTTAATAATCTTAGCAGAGAGCAGCATCAGTAAACCATAATCTTCATGTGACAGGGAAACATGGGCTTTGCAATGTTGCATAACAGTGTTGGCAAGTTTAACACCACAGGGTCCTTAAACGTAGAAACTCTGAACATATTTCAACCTCTGCACTTCAAACAAAGGAGTGAAAAGCCCCAACTTCAAGCCCCCAACAGCACAGGAAAGACTTTGTTATCAGCCTAGGTCAAAGTTGTGGCTTACTTTAGGGGTAACTGTGCCTACCGTATAGTGTTAGTCTCTCCAGCAGTGAGCAGCAAACAGACATAGGAGCCCGGCTTAGATATAGTACAGATCAGTTTAAGACTGCTCATAAAGCTCAAACTATACACTGATACAGCCAATTCTACAACTGAAACCCACTTCTTAAGGTGGACCATTTCATTTGTCCATCCATCCATCTATCCATCCATCCATTATCCACACCGCTTATCCCTTTCGTTGCGCTACCTGCTGCACCATCGTTATTTGTAGATCCTTGTATCTCAGCTCTCTGTCCTTCCATACTTGCAGTTGAAAAGAAATATATACAAAAAAAGATCTTCATTAAGATTCGTTAAGCAGAAGAGGAGAGATGTCAGTAGTATGCAAGCATTTAAGGAGAAGAGATTTATTTTAACAATAGTCTTCAGAGAATGTATCTGACATTTGTTCTAAACATCCAAAGTTACAGCCTTAGAGTTCCAGCTAAGCTTTACATTTAAACAAAGCCATCGATACTGAATCAACAATAATAATGTTTAAAGTAAGACAAGAAATTTGCTTGAATGAAAATCTGTGTGGCTTGCTTTGCAATTGAAAGAGCATTTTCAAATTTAACACCAAATACCATAGTTAAATGAGAGCTACTAATCGTTTGTGCAAAACTGCTTGGCGGCTTGTCAACTGCAGAGCTTATAGTTTGCTGAATCCAATCATCACAAATTTGAGGAAGTGGTGGTTAATCAGCTTTTAATTTAACACACAACTCAAAAGTGGTCAAGAGTGTGTGTTGTAAAAGTGCCTACTACACACGGGATACGACGCCAAGCCACAAGAGACTGGAGACTATAAGGGACTGAGGAAATGTTACTGAATTAATTGAAACATCTCTATGATGCAAATTTATGTTGAACCTTTATCTTCTGAAAGACCATACCTGGCTGTGGCATGTATAAAGTTGTATAATAGTTAGCTAAAGTCACATTTCTCCAGAGGGGGGAGAGTTTAGTTATTTAGGGACAATTAGGTAATAAGACACATGTTGACAAAGATCCTAAAATATGGTTTGCTAAAACACAACATGTTGCCACCTCTCAAGGCTCGCTGTATTACCCTGCATCTGAGGCTGTTATCATGCACCTTCATGTTAGATTTCACCTTTGTGCCAATTTTTCCTGCACCCCTGCTCCATGACTCAGGTCCAGGTACAATCGCACAGCACGGGAACAAACATCATCAACAACAATGGCAGATGAGGAGACATGTTGAAATGACACCTACACACAGTGGTGATTGATAAGCATGACAAACGAACATGACGTTCATTAACCAACTATACGACAGTGCCTCTCTTGCCCGAGGAAGGCTGAGCAGTGACAGGGAAAGAGAGAGTGACTCTTATTCGCTTCCCATCAGTCTCCTCCGATTACTGCTCATGTTGGGGGAGGAGGAGGAGAATGAGAGGGTGGGGAGAGGAAAAAAGGAGGAAATGAAGGCAGAGGTATAGGAGTAGAAAATCTCCTCCAGGGCTAAGCCGAGGTGGGCTGGGGGGTAGGGGGGAGGATAAGAGCTTGACCAATTAAGCTGGAGGACTCCTCAGAAAATTGGAGTGAACGGCCTCAGTCTTTTCATCTGAGTTTGCTTCCATCTCGCACATGAAATGGGAAGCTGAAATAGGGATTGCCAGTCGGATGATTGTTGTACCTCAGCTAAAATCACAAGGCGTTAGTAAGTGTGTGGTTACATATGGTGAATGTGTAAGCTCAAGGAGAGTGTCAGAAACATATCCTGCACTGATGCTTTGGTAGGCTGCATTTCAATTAAAGTTACATTTCCTCTTACTCAGCAAAGTCATCCATGTACCTCCATTAAAATAATAATGTCACAGTATGGGTGGGTCAGCAATGGCCAGATGGAAAACTTTATATATTACCCTAAATGAAACTTGAGGAGATGTTAAAAAGTGCTTGTAATCATTACCAAGATGAGACATTTTTGACAAAGGCAAGGCATATGTCAAGTTTGTAAACTGTGTAATATGCTTTTACAAGCTATGGCATATTCATATTCAATCTAATCTGATCCACCAACACTGGGCTTGCTGCTTCTTGTGAGAGTATAAAATCAGTGTTTTGCAAGACATTTAGAAACTAGTGAAAATAAAAAGGGATAAGGGAAAGGTCAAGTAAGGAATGCAAACAACATACATTTTTAAACTGGAACCATTTCTCAATTGGACTCGGCTCATTTCCATCTCAAAGTATTTATCAGACATCCAGCAAAAAACACCAAGTTGCGAAATTTTGTCTGAATCTTCCTGTTAATAATACTAAGACAATATAAGCATCTTTCACTTAACAAAGTTATTAAGAAATGCTCAATTCTGCTTCAAAACTGTTTTAAAGTAGTTGTAATAATGCATCATTGGGGTGTTTTTTTCATCAGTGGTTTGTAGAGGCTGAAAATCTTTGAGATAAGTTGAGAGGAGTATTTTGTGTTGTGAAGCGACCTTGAAAAGCACAAACTTTAGCTACCTCAGCAGTATAAAGTGTTTTTACTCATGCATAACAGAGGAAAGATTACGTTCTTGAAAATTTGTTGTGTAATTTAAGGCTTGCGTTAGCAAGTCTGTGTCTTTGTTCAGTGGGAACAGAAGGCTACCTTCATTAATGACTAGTTTATCAAAGATAGTCTCTGCATGTTTCATGTGAGAAGAACTGGAGTATTTTTTCAACTATCTTAAAAGTGTTCAAGTCGTTCCTTAGCTTTCGGTTATTCTGTAAATTCAACATGCATTTATTTGTTAAATGATAAGTTTGGTTTCTACAGCTTTCACATTGTTTATAGAATGAAGTAGAACAATATACTCACCCAGAAGGCTTTCCTGATTCAAACAGTGCTTCGGGAGATATTTAGATCCAAAATCGAGCGGCGGACATCCGTGTAATGGTAGCACATAGGGCATGTACAGCACCGCTCCTAAAACTGCATTAATCGTCCAAAAACTCATTAGTTTCACCAATATTTTATCATGGTCCGCTCGGGCTACTCCTCCATTACAGTCCTGTGCATGCACGGAGGCAAACCTTCTTCAGTTCAGAGGTCAGCACAGTCACAAAACGTGGGTGGAGCGACACCGGACTGTAATGGAGGAGTAGCGCAAGCGAAACATGATGAAATATTGAAAATATGAGATTTTCTGAAAATACAATCTGTCCTTGTAGACAAATGTCTTTTTCCAGTTATAGGCATTTTTTTTGTTGCCTGCTGACACAAATGCTCATGTTTTACAGTAGATACCCATCAATATTTACAACTGAAAGATATTTGCAAAGCCAGCACTAATGATTCATGAACTTGTGGACATCATTGTACGTATTTGTATTTGTATTTATTTTGATCTCCAAAGCCAGCACTAATGATTCATGAACTTGTGGGCATCATTGTACGTGTTAGACTATACTAGAATTGATGCAGATCATAACATCTGCCAACATAACTACTAGGCTCACTTAACAGAAATGAATATAATATTCACAGCCCTTATCAAAAATATGACTCAAACAACAACAAATGTGTCCTACTATATATCAAAAATGCCTTTTCTCACTCCTGTTGAATGAATCCAATGTTTATCTTAGCTAAAGAAATAATGCACAAATCCATTCACCCACTCCGATGCTTTTATTTCCAGCTCTCTGCTGTGATTTTGGAACTGCGAAGACAAAATGTCAAAATACCATAATGCCACAATTTTCTGCAAAAGCTCATACCTCATTAATTATGACAACTATGTTGCTGTTCCACAGAAATTATGGGAGCAAGCATGTCTGCTGATTAAATCTCAGTCTGAATAAATCACAGCACCAAGTAGACTCTGGTGCTGTTTAAATCAATTTAAAAAACATCCGTAGATGCATGAAACATCTCAAAAGATATTTGAGTGCTGTCATTCAAGCCTATTATCCAGTACAATTAATTTATACCAAACAATTGCTGAGACAAAAAATGGCAATTGTGACAAGTGCTTTTCCACACTATTATGTCTTCACTCGCCGATGAGCCTGTATTGTTCTGTTTAAAGAAGACACTAGAAAACAAAAACTATTATGTCTACAGGCTTTGTGTGTGCATACAAACACACAGGATAATCTGACAAGCTGTGAAACTGTATGAGTTTCCTCTGTCCAAAAGAACATAGTTTGTGTTTTTACAACAGCTCTAAACACAACACTTCAACTGACAGAGATCACAATCGTGAGCTATTGGTTTAAAAGGAACAAAACATACTCCCCATGGTAGAACAAAGCTGGAACAATGGAGCTGAGATGACCACAGCTCATGCAAAGAGCCAGCCAGGTGACTCATGTTCCAGACAGGGTGCAGGATTTAGTCAGAGCCTTCAGAAGAGATCTGAGCACATGTCAGGCTGCTAATTCAGTTTTTCATGACTTTTTTAAAGACAAAGGGCAAGGTGACAAGGTCTTCTTCATAATATTATTTCATTATGTCTGGTGATAATTTAGAGTTCTGTTCAAAGACAAAACAAATAAATGAAATAAAACAACCCTATCCTCTTAAAAAAAAAAAACAGACTGGTAGTTACTGATAGGCAGGGCCCTGAATTGCGACCAGGTCATGATCCGCACTTAAAGATATAGGCAGGCCTTTTTCAATGGCCTGGGTATCACTCCAGGTTTTTGTGCTTTTCTTCTGAGTATTTACCGTTTATATTGAAGGAAACAATCATCTGAGAACAGAATTAACAGATTTTTCGCCTGCTTGTCCCTGAAGTATAGCCGCTTCTTTCGGTGATCCTCAACATGCATGCACAAGTCCTTAAAAGCTTGACAGCAAAATAAACAATAAAGACGCTGCAACATGCCATTGCCTGTGGTAGACACACGCTTACAGTGCTGCAGCTCCTCGGTTCTCCAACAGCCACACATACGCATACATTTATGCTACACCCACAAAAATAAACACACACAAACTCACAAAAGATAATGTTTTGAATTTGGACATGAGTGTCTATCAGTGGAGCAGAAATACATTTCCCTGGCACCTCTTCTACAAGAAAGCAACTTTTCCCTCTGTACATCTACACTGCCTATATTTCCACTGCCATCGTCTTTGCTCAACAGGAAACAGGTACATTTATTTAGAAAAATTAATGGATACTCTTGAAAGTAGTGTGAGACAAAATCTCAGATTGAATGTGTAATTTAAGAGGTTAGCTACAGCATGATATGGACAAAATACATGGATAAATATTTAGATTTTGTGTGTCCTATACATTAAAAAAATGACATTCAACCACAAATATTGTTTATTGAGGCAGAGAGGAGCAAAAGAGTAGAAGATTCAAAGCAATTTTGACGATTACTGATTCAACTACAGTCAGAGAGCACAAACTTTCATTAATATGTTTTAATCCAAGAATAATTTGTCTTCAAAAACAATGATAAAATGGTTTCTGGTGGATGTGTAAATCTTTCTACATATATATGCAGGCATCCCATATATGATTTATTTTTATTTAAGTCAGGAACTTAATATGCAGTCTTGAAATGTACATCATCATAATTTGGTTATTGTCACTTGATCATTGAAGCAAAAATGATGCTTGCTTTGAACTAGAGAAAACTATTACTCAGACAGATCTAATATGAGGGTCTGCCTTTCATAAAGTGCACATACATTAAATAAAGGCCTGGTACTTTCAAGAACATCGTAAAGCCCCCCCATCCATAGTTGAGAATTTACAAAATCATGTCTAAAAACACGCTGAACATAGAATAATTCGACAAATGTTGAGGCTACATGCTTTGATTATGCTCCAAGAAACACAAGGTTTATATTTTACCACAAGTCTAAACACAGCTCTTTAGGTGCTATTTCACTGAGAGAGATCACAACCCATAGCTAATGTTTTAACAGCACAAAAACATAAACATAGTTTAACACAACTGGAACAATGTAATCCCCAACAACAGTAGCAGTGAGGCACAAACCAGGTGGTCCCTGTTCCAACAGAGGTGCAGGAATTAGTCAGAGCCTTCAGTGTAAATATGTGCGCAAAGCCAGCCTGTTAATTCAGTTTTTCATCCTGAAACAGCTACCAGGCTAGCTGTGTTCCAATGGGAGGTTTGAATAGAAGGGTAATGTGCTTACTTTTCCACAGTCACAGTTCATTTCATCAGCCATAATGGCAAACGTTTTCCTCCACTGACTCAGAGTGACTGTTAGGTGAGGGAAAAGCAGTTGTGCTGCTAAAGCATAGGGAACTTTTAACTTCACAGATTTGACAAGAAGTTAATGATGCTTAGGCCTGAATACGAAGTACTTCTACTTCAGTTTTTTTTCTTTCTCCAGCAGCTGTACTTGACATCGTCTCTTTGAACAGAGATGACTCAAACTTGACCCAAAGAATATGTGCAATTACCGATGCATGGTGTGATGGACAGGGGCAAAGTTACCACTGTATATGCATTAACGCACAATATCGTCACTGCAAACCACCCACATTGTGTTGCTACTTAAAATTCACCTCAATGTATGATGCTCTATCAAATATGCATGCCCCTTTCCCCTTTCCTACCCTGCTCATCAATAGCTATCGACTGATTCTAAAATAGCAATCCAGAGTCACCCACGGTGAAATCTAACCTCAAGGTTTTGTTTTTTGCGTCAACCTGCTACCAGTATGAGTTGCTTGCCTTTTCTCATCAAGAGCGACAGGGGAATTGGTCTCATCTCCATCAGGGAGATCATGAGAGAGAGGGGGCAGAAAACTGGGGGAAGACAGTTTAATGTGTGTGAGAGAGACTGTGTGATAAAGTGATGGAGAAAGAATGAGAGACAAGAGAGGTAGGACAAAAGACTGAGAGAGTAAGAGAGTATGATAAGAGAATCAGAAAGACAAAGCCCCAGCAGAAAGACGACCGAGAGATAAAGAGAGGGAATGATGAGAGAGTGAAAGAGAAAGACAGAGAGGAGTTGGGGGTGGCAGCACAGGAAGCAGCCTCCTCTGACTGTTCTGAGGGTTTCTTTGCCGCTCTGCCTTTGAGGCCTCGCTAGTGTCACATTAAGATCATCCATTTTGAGGATCTGAGACAAGCCTTTGATGTTCTTTGTGCATGCACAAACAGGAGAGCCGAGCGCTCCTTTGACAATTGCCAACTCCACAGAAATATCTTTTTTGTGTTTAGAATCTCTGGCCTGCTAGGGACAATGTTATCATCAGAGGGGTGCAGCGCAAACTGATGAATTATTTAACTCACCTGTTCATATTTCATCACAGAATACATTAAAGTGAATTTATTTTTCATCCTTACTGCCTCCAAAATGTTGAGGGAAATATGTTCCCCAACCCCTCGCTGTCATTGCTTTTCTTTGCTGCCTGGCAGGTACAGCGAGAAATGCCTCACAGTAAAGGAATATCAAGCACCTACTAACAAGTACAGTACACGGCTCTGGAAAAGGAGAAGGCACTTTTACATTTGGGAGGGAAAAGTGTCAAGAAAAATACAAATTAAGTTTTAACTCGGTTTGTGCACCATGATATAAAAGGCCTTATATTTTTTTGTCAGTAAATTGACCAATTGGGTGGTAAGTAATCAGTCGGAATAGACCACAAGGCATTATCAGCCACTTTCATCATGTACGATCATTACAGTTTTGAGCCTGCCTTTTGGGCTGAACCATATTGACAAAATTTCATATCTCGATATTCATGCCAAATGTCTTGATATCAATACGATATGATATGTTGCGTTGCGATGCAGTGCGTTGCGTTGCGTTGCGTTGCGTTGCGTTGCGATGCGTTGCGATGCGTTGCGATGCGTTGCGTTGCGATGCGTTGCGATGCGTTGCGATACGTTGCGATGCGTTGCGATGCTTTGTGATGCTTTGTGATGCGATGCATTGCGATGTGTTGCGATGCGATGCGATGCGATGCGGTGCGATGCGGTGCGATGCGATGCAGTGCGATGCGATGCGATGCGATGCAGTGCAATGCAGTGCGATGCGATGCGATGCGATGCAATGCGATGCAATGCGATGCGATGCCATATGATACGAGTTCGGTGAAAACCAACCATTTACCAGAAAAATAAAAAAATCTGCATACTACAAACGAAAATGGAAAGTGCTTTTATTTTTAAGAAATCTATATCCTTTATATCGTTTTTTCGATAATATCTTGAATGTTCATATCTTGATGTAGATACGATAACAATATATCGTTCAGCCCTACTTGCCTTACCTTTTATGTAATCAATTTTGTTTGACTTGGCTCCAGTTACTTAATTCTACAACTTTCACATGATGGCTTTCTATTGTATACGGTCCCAATCTACTACTTGGTGTTTCTATATCTGCCAACATTTACTGATGCTTAAATGATATAAAAACCTGAAAAATAAAATGTGACTACAGAGAAAAAAACACTATGCTTACCTTTACTGCCAAAACAATCATTGGTGTTGAGCAAAATCTTTCTACACATTTCTAAGTGATTATTTTTATTTTCATCAAACACTTGCTAATGATCAGCCTCCATGCCTGTTTGTGTTTTTGTTAATTTAATATAAATCAAAAGCATAAAGGCAATTGATGACTAATAAGACAGTTTACAGTTTATTAAAAAAAATAAAATCTTTCCCAAAATAGTGGTGAATTTGGTGATACAGAGTTCTTGCCTAACAGCAGCAATATTTCAGATCCAGATAATGAACTGCCCGCTGTGACAGAGACTTCTCCTCTTTCTTTGAAAATTACCCTTTCTGAAACAGAACAACACAAAAGAATCTGTAACACTTATTCCATTCAGGGTCACAAAGGAGCTGGAGATTATCCCCGCTGTCATTTGGCAAGAGCTGGTTACTCCCTGGGCTGGTTGCCATTCAATCATAGATCTGGCATTTAAAGTTAAACAACCGGGCACACTCACATCCGTGTCTACGGCCGATACGGAGTCACCAGTTAACCAAAGAGCATGTTTTCTGTCTGAGGGAGAAAGCAGCAGAACTCAGAGAGAATAAACTCTGCACAAAAGGCAGAATGATTGAGCATCAACCCTCCTGGTGTGAGACAGCACACTAACTTCAGTGTTTTCAAGTGGCAATTTTATCAGCAGCAGCCCTATCTGATAAAACTGAGAAAAACACAACAAAAATACACTGATCTGTTGTTCTCTGTCATATTTCTATAATGTCAATTAATCTGTTCAGTGTTGTTGATAAACCATGATGGTGTACAAAACATCTTTATATATAAAACAAGGCTTAAATCTATTCTGTTCTACTATGAATTACAAGATATGAATAATGCATTTTGCAGACCTAAATGCTGGTGATTTAACAGTGGCAAAGGGGTTTAACACATCACCACGGATGTTGTCACTACATGATGACGTTCCTTCCTTTTTTATAGTTTTTTGTTTATCTGCCCAGCAGGATCTATTCATAGTGGCATAAAAGAAGAGTTGCTCATTTGGCAAACCTATTCAAAACAATTTGCATCCATAATTTGTGTACTTTAGGAGATATGTGAAATAGGGGTTGACCAAAAATTGACCTGGCCCATTATCAGGGTCAGTACTTGTAGATAATGTGCATTCTATTTTACCCTCCGCCAATTAAATTTAGTCATTAAAAACTGTGCTTCTTCGGATTCAATGTGCTCCTCTGGCCACCTCTACCTTCAAGCCTTCTCCTCACTGAACTTACCTGCCTTCTACATGATCTTGTTGGCCAGACATCACACACACACACACACACACACACACACAAAAAAAACAGTTGACACTGAAGCTAACCTATTGTCCCCACGACAACATCTTCTGATTGGCTAGATGTCACATAACCTGTGGTCAATCAACACAGCAGCCTGGGTGCTGGAAGAAGCAGCTAGACATAAAGGCAACGAGAGTGGAGTCTCAGCTCACAGTGTGAATCTCATTGGAGAATATCTGCAGATTTTTGTCAAGTTAAAAAACTAAAAGCCCCTCACTAACATGACAGAATCACCACCAACCTGCACCTTACAGTCATAACAGGCCTGCCTTCTACGTTTGGACCATATCTCCGTCTAAGTGATCATGTTAGTTAGCGCGGAAGAGGATTAAAATAATGTACAGAACAACAGCTTATGTTGTCTCTTTACATTTGGGACATTACAGAAGGGAAAATTAAGCTTTGATGCAGCAAATTTGTGTGAAGCTGTCCTTCTGCTGTCTGTCCTGTTGATTTGTACTTCCACTGGTTCTAAGGAAACTTTGCTGATTTAGTTTTGCGATACTGGGTGAATAATACAGTGTGTCTCTTTGGTAACTACATGTGCAATATGCAAAAGGCTTATCTACCCACATGAAGTGATTCTACAGCCTACCACTTTAGCCTCTTTGTTGGATCTCTGCTAGATGTCTCATGGCACTCTGAAAATCAAAGGAGGCTAACTTTCAGGCTCCCTCCAAACCAGAGTCATATCTCTGGTGTTCAAATTAGCACAACTGACCTGTGTGTGGGCTTGTGCTTAAAATATCAATATGCACTCCTTGGGGATATGTGTATCAATACGGATTCTACCACAATGATATGGCCTCAATGTTGTTGCCAATACACTTTGGGACAATGGCACAGTTCAAAGTAGAAGCCAAGCTACATGATGAAGCACATGCTCCAAATTTAAACTTAGGTCTACAATCTTTAAGGACCTGAATCTAAGCTTCTTAAGTTTCAAAAAGTCACTTAAAAGTCAACCTTGTTCTTTTACTTCGTGTTATATAAAACAAAACTTGTCAGGAATGTAGCTAAAACTGTAGTCAATGTATGTGTATCAGGAAACATATCATACCATGGCCTCAGTGTCATGTGTGTGGCTGTTTTTCTAATTATGACGCTGCCTGAAAGCAAAAAATCTGTTTTAGAAGATATTTGTTGTTCAGTTTTCATGCAAATGCACACTGTAATAGCAGAGACACATCCATCTATACACAAACAGACTATTCAACCAGAATAGACAATCAAAACTCACAAAACTGAAAACCACACAAGAAATAAGCACATTTGCTGGCGGTATACCCAGATGCAGCACTGGGCTTAAGTTAAGAATTTATCCAGTGTCAAGATCCTTGAAGCAAAAAACAAGACAATAGAAGACACTTTTATGGGCACAATTGCCCACAGACATTCACAACACTCTCTCAGTCCCCTGACACTCCACCACTCAAGTTTGCCACAAGCTGGTAGAATAACAACTTACGAATGAGAGGCACACTGGCATTAGCCGTCCCTAGCTTGTTGGAGGCGACACATGTGTAGTTCCCGTAACGATCCTCTGTCATGTTGGTCACTGTGAGGACTGATCTTGAGCTGAGGCTCTTGATGTCGATGCCTTGACCCTTCAAAATCCTGCAAGCAGAACACAATCAGAAGAAATTTAGGGTGCTTTTATGCCTGGATTGCTTAAGAGAACAACAAAGCTGAGATCACCGGAAAGAGGTGGTCACCTTTAAATCCTGGAGTGGTTAGTTTGCAGTGAGAACACAAAGCCAGCAAACAAAAGGCTTGAAACTCATCACACTTCAAGCAGTATAAATACTAGCATCAGCAGTGATAATATGGCTACTAGCCAACTTCTTTGGACAGTTTGGATGAAAACAATGAAGGATGACAACAATAATGTGCAATCTTGAGTTTTATACCACTTTAAATATGGTGGCACGACTTAGCATTAGTAGCCAAGTAACATCACGAGTCGTCTCTTACAATGTCTGTAATCATCTCATGCAACCGCAAACCAGTAACCTGAAATCAGGCTGTCTCCCTAAGTATGCTCTGTCTAACTTTACAGTTTATTTAACATGGAGTGAATCAAGACAGAAATGCAGCAGTGATTAATTTCATAATTTGACTCAGAATAAAGCAAACAAGCGTCCCTGTGTTTAATTTCTTAGCATACACATACGATGGTGTCAACAGGCAGCACTGTACTAGCCAGCAAAGGTACAAATGTTTGTCTTCCTTCGGAGGATCTTCAGAGTGTACAGCACTTCATCAGCCTCTTCAGCAGATCTATTTGTCCCTTGGTGTTTCACGTCTGCCTTGGAGAGACACTCTGAAACACTAAGAGGAGAGAGAAATGACCCAGGGGTGAACCAGCTGGATGCCACTTGACATGTTGTTCATCGTTTTGTTGCAGGTGCAGGAGGGGATTACGATAAATCCTATTCCAGTTGTGCCTGGCATCTGTGCTGTGAAATTGGCAAATATTTAATTGTTTGCTTTGCTTGGGAGTGATGATCTCTAACAGCCTTTAAATTCTCTCTGTAACTGCAAATTTCATACACATCACAGCTTACTCCTTCATCAGGGAGTTTGTTTTACTGCTACAGATTCACATTTGGCATTACGAGCCTCCAGGGAGGAGGCATGCTCCTGTCTTGGCTTTGCTTTGGCTCCCCGTGAGCTTGGCTAGACTTATTCAGAGCAGCTCTCTGAGTTGAAACACTTTGTGTGACCTGATGTCCAGCAAATATCTGCAAAATCTGTTGTTCCCTCTCCCGTGGCACCCTTATGAAATGTTAACTGAACATTCACTGATAATCTCAGCGGGTGTCTTCCCTCTACACTAGTCCACAATCAAACTAGTCAATGCTACCCTCTGTCATCGCAAAGGAAACACTCCCTCCTAGCAAAAACACACATAAAAAAACTGACTGCCTTTATTGAAGAGTGAAAGAAGTGACATATCAAGAGAAACATTTGCTTGTCAGAACTGTCAGACTACTGCTCAAACAGACAAACTGGCAGCAGCACAGCTCTGACAGCGTGAAGTCCTCACAGCAAAAGATAATCTTCCACAGATGCTACACGTGCTCTGTGATAAAGTTCTCTTTGTAGTGTCCTTTTCAGCATGAGGAGAGAATGAAGGAATCACCATTAAGCCCCATAAGAAGTCACAAAAAAATAACAAGTCCTCAAATTAAGCAAAGACTAGAATCATGCCAACTTGCCTCCTTAGCAATTTGAATAAATTGAATCCACCCCATAATTACAATTAGCACAGTGTGAGCTGATGATTGAAATTGTGCTCACCAGGAGTGGGTAATGGGGGTAATTTGGTTTTTAAATTCAAGCACTGACACTTGAATCCAGACTGATTGATGTATGTGCCACGAATGATTTAAGCCAGTCGCCAGCCAGCATTTTATCAGGATGCAGCGTGAGCACGAGGCATAAATGACTCTTGTTGGAGCATTTATTTAGGAGCTCCTAGGAGGATAGACAAGTGAAAGAACAAACAAAATCACTGCCTCTGGAAAAGAGCAAACAAAGAAGTGCTCCCTTAAGATTTCAGCTTCATTCAATATCTTTCACAGAACAGACTGACCTGATAAATTATAGGGATGTGTATTTCTAGGTATATTATTCTTGACAGTAACAGGCAAAGAATCGAATAATCTTATGAAATGGACCAGGATGTCCTTCTAATTTTGCCAGCTTGATGCAAACACATAATGAAAATTGCCATAAACAAGCATGCAGACATGGCATACCTTCACACTGATTTCAGCTTAGGAAATTATCTGTTCACTGAAACAGTTTTAAATTCACTTCAACACATGGTCCAACTGCCTGGCCAGCCACTTAAGTATAACAAAATAGTATTAAGTATGGCCATGTTAGGTGATTACACTTTGTTTTGACTTATAAATAAATACAAGCTTCATAATAATGGCAACTAACAGTACCTATTACCTTATGTTTCAAACACAGCCTCCTGTACTGTTCTGGAGATTGTTTCTGCCCAAAAAGTTCTGTTTGTTTGTTTGTTGTGAGTGCTCTGGATCATGTTTACCCTTGCTTATACACAAGCACTGGTGAGGAGCACAAACATCTTGCCACCATTTCTCACAGTAATAATATCAAATATTGGAAAAGTGTTCAAGAGCTTTATCAGTCCATGTACAAAATAACACTATTTGCAATATTGTAAACTTTTGATTTCAGGCAGTTTGTAATAATTGCAATAGTTCTCTGTTTGTCTCCCCAATGACATGAACCATGTATTTTCTTTGTAAAGTTAAAAAATCTAAGGCAACAACGTAAAACAATTCAGCACACATGCCAGAATCACCTTGGTAATTTGCGGGGTGGTATTAACCCATTTATTTATTGATGGTCCGTAAGACATTTTCTGATTGTTTCTTAATATAAGCGGCTTCATTTAATGTAGTGGTGAAAAAGATTTGGCACACTAATTAAATGTGTTATACATGTTCACAATGACATTATTGCATTTGTGCTCTTGTAAAGAAAACACCTCTCTTCACCTGAGCCTTATCTTATACCAGTGCCATTAGACTTTATATTCAAACACTAGTTTTAGATTTGTGTCACTCTTTATCCAGTCATGTCATCAACTGATCTGACATTAGATCAGGTTTATTACTGATGCAGAAGGCAGTGATCTTAAATTTACAGATAGAAGCAGAATACCACAAAAATGACTGTTTGAAATGTTTATTTATAGCGACATGATGCATGCTCCTGCCTCACACGGCCTCCTCACAGTGACTGTTGAACATAACAGAGTGCTGAAAGGCTGTCTTAAATGAGAATGACTTAAAATATACCACAGATCAATCAACTTATCTATATCACTTTGTTGTTCTTTTCGGTTTAATCAGACTGCAAGAGTGAGCATATTATTGCTAAACTGCATCTGTCACATATCCTAATCGAGCTTAGGCCCAGCTGCAGCTGAAACAGTGTAAGTGCAGGCCAGAAGGAAACTGGAAAAGGGAGGAGAAGTTGCTAAGGCATGGGATGGGGCATCTGGCTCTAGTGTTAGTGCATCATAAAAACAATGTACTTCCTATCCTTGCAATTTCCTGTCTTTTGCCCTGAAACAAAGTATGTATGCTCCTGATTTACATAAAATGTTATTGAATTTTTTTTTTTTTTCAGAAAACAGAAGTCAAGTCAATGTCAAAGCATCAGGAGAGTCACCAGATGCTTAAGCTTCCCTTCTCTTCTGTTATTCAAAGGTGTTTTCAGATACACTAAAGTCACTGCATTACTATCAGGCCCCAGGGTAACTAACACAGAAATTCTATTTTTAAACTGAGAAAATAATTCAAACTAAAACAGAAATTCTAGTTTTGAATTGAGAAAACAGCTGCACACAGTCTTCCATTTTTATAAATCACTGAAGAATATTTAGAATTGTGCTCATCCTCTATAAATTATCAAATTCTTTGAAGTGAAATACTTTGGAAATGACAGAATTTTACTGTAAATCATTTTCCTCATATAACCAGTTGGATATTTGTAATTCACATTTGATATTTTTTTCTTATTTCTTAGTGTTTTTAAGCTCCTTTAGATAAAATATAAAATAAATTAACCAGTTTGATGAGCAATATGCAACTTAATCTATGATACAGTCGCATCTAGTGGGTATGTGGGTTATTAAACAACAACAAGACACTTCCTTGAATCTGGAAACTGAACTCACCTTTTCTCTCCCTTGTACCATTCAAATGTAGGAGAAGGCACAGCTGCAGCTTCACACCTGAGCAGAGCTGTGCGTCCCAAACCGACTCCATGGCTTTTCATCTCATGGATAGATGGAGCAACTAGAGAAGAGAGAGAAAAAGAAACAATAAACTGTGTTAGCAGATAGAGAAAGAACTGTGTTAACACAAGACTGAAGAAAATCGAATGGAATAAATGATTAAACAATGATAACACACACAAAAAAACGAGGTGAACAAACGGTTTAAACACCTTTAAAGTGTCTGACATACTGTGAAGTCAACAGAAGGGCCTGCGGGGGCGGAGCTGGGGAGGGGAGAGGGCATCCATGCCCAATGCTGGAAAAATGAAATGAATTGCAGTGCATGGTGATAAATGGCTTAATGGAAGTTCAAAGACTCAGTGGAAAAGGACGGTTCTGTGAATGCTAAATGAGGCTCCTTTCATGTGCTGAAATGTGGTGTAAATCTCTTTGCCAGTGTTGTGAAGGCAGCTTTACATGCGGACTGTTTCTGCAGCAGCCCCGTTCTTTTGTTCTTCAAATATTTACCCTGCTTATGCTTCTGCAGCCTTGAAAGAAATGAAACTAATAATTGAAGTTAAACAGACTAACAACAATGGCAAAAAAAGAGAAAAAAAATCCAACGCTCCAGCAGTTTCCTTAGGCGTAATATATAACTTGTTTTTCTTATTACATTTTGTAATTAGTGTTTATTGTCAGAATAATGTTAAATCCCCAAACTTTGCCTTGAAAATAAAATAATTACCTCTTTATAACTTGAGGATAAGAAATGCTTCAAGTTCTTTTCTATACAAAAATGAATTGGACAGGTTTCATACCCACAAGCATTTTCATGACTGGTTGCCTGTCTCTTCATTTATCAACAGTGTCAAAAAAAAAGCAATCATAATAAGGCGCAGGGCTCAATCTGACATTGTGTATTGTGTAAACTTGGCTTTACTCCCGAAATCCAGACAAATAATAAAACTGTTCTAAACACACAATCAGATCCACAGCCATCTGACTCGCTAAACAAAGAAAATTACATTGTGCCAGTCATGAAGATTCTGATTAAAAGCCTTTGAAAGATGGAGAAAGACCACACTCTTAGGGTCAGGAATGCTGCTCGCAATAAATTGCCTGGCTATGGCTGCAAGTGGGATGTGGACTATTTATATTCCTGACAATGAGCCTTTAAGAGCAGGCTGTCAGTCAGGGCTGGAGCCTGAATCCAAAAGGAAGGGCTTGGCCAAGTGCCTGCAAACCTTTACTTCCAATTGCACTAAGAGATGCTCTCAACAGATGACCTCAATATGAACTGGTGCAGCTTCCGACAACTATGAAACAGAGCTACTAACAGCTATTAAACCGCTAAAACTGCCTTACAGGGATGGGTATCATTGATCTCGGCTCATACTCTTATCAGTGTAGTTTTGATAATCTATTCCTTGGTGAAAAGACAAGACGTTTTAAATATTTCTGTTGGAAAATGGAGTTACATGTTCATAGCAAGCTAAACAGTCAAAGTTAGATAAGAGAACAGCTGGGATACAAAATACAAGACTGTTAAGCTATTTCACTTCCCTCCAACCAGGATGTAAATTCAGTACACCCCGAATGTACACATATGGATGGATTAAACAAATGGATGACGTGACGCATCTTGAAGGAACAAGCGGTTAAGTAGTTTTTTGATCTACTAGTTTGTAGTATTACGATCATGCTAACATACCAATCGAAGGTAACCAGAATCAGCACAACAATGTTGAAATTAAGTTGAAAGGCCATAATCTAGATGTGCTAGCTCTGCTAACATTAGCATAAGCCACACTTTGCAAACCAAACTCGCACTGTTTATCCGCTGACAGTGAATCTGTTATAAACCAATAAAACCTAGTTTGGAGTACTTGATTAACTTTGGTTAGACATATACCCAATTTTAAACTTGCATTCGTAAGATTGGAAAATATCTGCTTGGGAGCATCCTCAATAAAAACCAGGTAAGAGCTTGCATTGAGAAGTCAAAAGGTTTTAATCTGATCTTTCTGGTCAAATCACATTGACGGAAACAAAATAATTTAACCTCCGAACGACAACACATCAGACTTAAAATCATTTTGCTCATTGTAATATTTCAGCACATAATGCTAAAAGTTTTTTATGTTTAACTAACAGTCATTTTTCTGAGCCAGCCTGGAGCATTGTGACCACTTGTCCACTTATCAAGTTGGTTAATTAACAACCTGATAAATACCATACAGATTTCAACATTGGATTTTTATTTTCAACCAATTGGACCTGCAAATAAAGTTTAGGGGGACTTTGATTCCAGACATGAGCAGATGAAAAGGATGACTGTCTCGCAGCAGCCAGCGTTGTATGCTACCTGCTAAGGCTGGGAAATTATCAGGTTTTCATTTTGGTAACATTATGGCCCACTGCAATCAAAATATGGAAATCAAGATCAATGGATTAAGGAAAGAAAAGTTAATTTATTTTTTTTTATTATTCTTTAATTTTACACCTCATTTTTACGACGTAACATATTTTTATTTCTTTCTTCATTTCAGTGTTTTTCCCCTCGTATTTTTATGATAAATGCCTGTGGGATGCAAAATACAAACCAAAAAAACCTGGCAAAAACACAACTTCCTTGGCAGAGGTAATGATGGTATTTCTGATGTTTGCCATAAAAGCGCAGCCACAGAGTCTGCTGTGACAGCAGTGATGTTTTTTTTTTCCCTCAAGCTAAAAGTTTCAGCATTCTCATTTTGTTTTAAGCACAGTGCTGAGGGGCTTGGAGCTCAGTACCAGCGGTATCACGTTTTGTCACTTAAACCACAAGACTTGACAGCGTTATGAATAAGCTCCAACTTAACTGTTTTCCAGGTTCAGAGCCTGGTCTTGATGAACCCAAATTTCTATCTCAACCCTACTGCACAGCTGATAATTCTAATAACAGTTTCTGATGTTTGTTTACTTGAAAAAAGTATCACAGGTAGAGGCAGGAAGAAATCTCCGGGCCTAAAGAGTGATTGCCATTGTCTTGGTGTCCTTCAATAACAACTGCACTTCATTATAAGCCTGTTCTATGTGTGGGCTCTTTGTCAACCTGTGAGAAAACACACCGAGAACTGTGGTGGAACCAGTTTATGCAAGGTGAAAAAGATACATGTAAGCATTGGTACATGAGGCGTGTGATCATGTAGGAGAGATGCACTGAGGTGACAGAGTGCTCTGTGATGATGGATGCCCTTCCACCAACCCAATTTCTGCATCCTAATGAGCCGGATGCTATGAATGCTGTATGTAGATTTTCTGTCCTTGCATATGTGCGCCAATTAAAGTGTTCTTTCTCCTCACCCATGGCTGGGCTGAATAATCTGAAGGACTTGAGAGAGCAAACCGTGCAATGGATTGTGCTGGAGCTTTTCCTGTTCATTTATCACTGTGTGGAATGTTGGATGCCATACTGGGGGGTATTAGTAGACCTTGACTGGATGTCTGTGCTGTTAGGGTATGCACAGTGTGTGTGCCCTTGAGGCAATAAGAATCTAACTTTCATTGTAAAAGCTTTCGCAGCTTCAATTATCTCTTCTAACTTTGCAGATTTTTTTCTGTCTTTATCATTTTTAACCAACAGCCAGTACTCACGACAACCGAATTCCAACCTGACAGGCCAGACAGACTGTTTCACATATTTATGGGATATATTTCACCATTTCACTGTCTATCTTAGAAAAAGGACTATTTCCTCTGTGGCGCTAATGTAGCCAGACACATTTTATGGTCTTCCTTCCTACATGGCGTTTACGTCAAAATTGATTTTTGGCCACCAAATATCTCAATAACACTGCTCAGTTTCAATTCAGCAATAGCTTACAAGTTCCTAATGCTGACTTCCATGGCATAAGCCAAAATAAATTCATCACAACGATTTTCTATCAAAATCAACTTACACTGTATTATAGTTAACATTGTGATAAAGAAACTCGACACACCAGACAGGCTGTCTCACATATCTATGGGAAATATATTTCATATTCATCAGGTTAACCCCCATAATATTACTTTTTTTAATGGGCCAATCAGAGATATGTAGTCACTACTTGCTTTCAGCACAACAAACACCCTCACAACAACCGCCTCTAAGAATACTGATTGCTCTGATTGTTTTCTGACTGAGTAACAAGCTTCTCAGAACAAAGCTAAATATTAAGCTGATGGATCTGCCTGCTGATGCTCATGCAATCTGGGGAATTCAGCTGCTTTTTGAAGTCAACATATTCGTAAAAGGTCAGGCTTTGTTGAGTAAGTACTTAAAAGGACAAAATCATAACTTTTACACTATTTTTCTAGAGGTTGGGTTTATCTTTTATGGTGCTGTTCAGGAAGCCAGGGAACCTAAACTCTGACTGGCTTTTGCAACAAGCAGGTTTGCCATGCAGATTTCTTCCTGGTGAAATAATGTATGTTAAAGGGACATAATGCCAGCATTGCTTGACAGCAGGAATGCACCATTATTGGATTTTTCCAATGTTAATATGCTGATGTTCAAAACACATTTAAGTTAATATTGATACATCAAATAAGCTTAAATCATTTGTTTATACCAATATGATGTCAGATGTATTTCAGCAAGGGTTGCATGGGGAGAAAACAGTTAAATTAAGGCAATGAAATAGCAATGCCAGATTTAAAGGTTTGTTGAGAAATGTCACGTATATTTGCAACAATAGGAGCCTGCAATTTTGGTGAAAAGTTCTATTGTAAGTGCCCAACAGCAGTCTTTGACTAGTTAACACTAGCTCTGCTCACTGGTCAGATGTTAACATATTTATTTGATGGTGTAAAAACCACAGACGGACATTTGTTGTGCCTCTTTTAAAAAAGCACATTTAACAGTATTTGATGTATTGATGGAGAGCAAGTTGTATTTCAGCTAGGTAGTTATAGTCAAAAGTAACATTTGGCTGATGCAGTGCATAGAAAAAAAAACTGAAAAAGGACAGAATACATCCTTTAGCCTCACTACACTCTCTAGAGTGACCTTATATGATGTGCTTTATGATGCTGTGATCCTGTTTCAGAGTACTCAGTCTTTACCAGTAATTTTATTAACTTAAGATGAATCAGGGTAAATTCTGTTTTAACTGGAATTAAGCAAAACCTGAAATTATCACCCTCAGAACATCCCTACTTTCAGGGATACTTTACTTTAACCAATACTTTACTTTCTTCTTTTTTGTCTTGAGGTAAAGCACTCTGAGCTGCAATTCAATTTGTATGAAATGTGCTGTATAAATAAACTTTAATGATGATGAGCTGACAGAAAAATGAACTTGCTTATAAGTTTAACTTAATGTTTGTTCTTTTTTGCTTAATGCTCAGATAAAAGGTGATAATATTGGCAGTAAATATAAGCAGAGATGTACATATCTACCAATGCCAATAATTAACTTTACATATCAAAGAAATAGCTTAATTAACTGAGACAAATATATCATCAGAAAAAGGTCAAAGGGGGTTAGCTACCCACCAGCACATAATAACTGCAACCTGTTTACTGTGATTTACACTCTTTTATCTTAATATTCCAAAGCCTGTTGATACGTGATTGGTTTATACAGATCTCACAAGAAATGGACTTCAAGTAGAAGAGCACTAAGTTTGCAGCAATCCACAATCTCAGATCCTACATCTCCGTATACAATCTGTAAATAGAGATTAAATGAAGGAAAATTTCTTCAGCTGCCATGCAAAAGAGCTTCAACAACCTGCAAAAAAAGAATAACAGGGACTCTAAAGCTTGAGAGTGTTGGTGTTTGACAGTGTTCTCAAGAGAAACACTGTACAATCTTTAAAGAAAGAGGCAGGCAACAAGGAAAGAAAACTGTGAAAGTGCTCTTCAGCAGTGAAATACCAGCCAGCAGCAAGTATGACAAAATCAATGCAGTACGCCGACTGACAGAGGCTTAGTGTATCCTTGTAATCCTCCATTGGTGTCATTGTGCGCCCATTGATTACCTGAAGCCTGTGAAAGCAGCAGGGTGACCTGGCTGTCCAGCTGTACACTCACTTGGACAGTGGACATGGCGGCCCAGGCAGGTGTGTCAATACTTGAAACCTTACACCCACAGCCACCATCTCAAATGAGTCCAAAAAACCACGGCCAAAAAAGCCTGTCTGGATTTAGTACTTTCATGTAGCTGTTGTCCTTTTTGGAAGAGGAAGCATTTTGATGTGCTCCCTTTTATTTAATACCAACTGGATAAGCTATTTGCCAAGATGAACACGGCTTTCTTCATTAGGCTCAAAGGATTTCCTGTTTTATTCATTAGTAACGTTGGATTACTGTCCTCTAATTGATGCTGGATAAAATCCTGGCAAGCAACATTAGATTGAAACTACAAAAGACTTAGGAAATAATGTTTATGTTTATCATTTCATCTTCCTGATCTAGAACAAAATTTGCCCTGAAGGTCGCCCATTCCAGTTGTGTAGCGAATGAGTAACTATGCATATAAAACTGATTTATATTCTGTCAGACTACACTAAAGTCTCCAGAAAATTAGTTTATTTTTAAAGCTTCTGAGCCTAAATTACTGTCTCCTTCAGCTGCAAAGTCATTCAACTTCTGGAACATTTTGGAAGATATTGAACACCCCTGTAATTCTGCAGGTGGTCCAAACGCTCCGACTTCATATGCATATCAATAATATCAAGTCTTTCCAATTCAGATCCTGGCACTGTGATCTTTTAAGACAGATCACACCCATAAAATCCAGTCCAATCCAATAATTCCAATTTCAGCTTGCTGGCATGTGCTACATCATCATATATTGTGCAATACAGCACCAGGATTTGGAGAGTAATGCAAAGTAGTGCACTAAAAATCATGAAGGCCCAATAATCCAGGTAATTTAGTGTCTGGGGAATGCTGTGTTGGGGCTGTAAATCATTCCGGGGGTTGTGGTGACTCTACCAGATGGGGGTACAGGGGCTGGGTCCTGAAATAGCACACACACAGCAGAAAAAAATGGGTGATGGGTAACGAATGGCAGGCTCAGGTCGATCTCAGACCCACTTTCATTACATTTGCCATTTGCAGAGCCCATTGTCAAAACAAAGGTGATGTTTGTATTGTACATCTACACAAAGTGTATGCATACAAGCCTGTTAATGATAAAAAATATGTTTGTTCTTCTCCATATCTCTGGGTTTCACTTAAGGGTGTTAGAACTTATCAATACACTATTATATTGCAACATTTTGTGGCACAATGCTGTATCCATGTTTTATCACCACAAATTTGATAGATTCAGATTTGGGACACTTGTGTAATGATTCATCTCCACACTTGATAGCAGCAGGCATTCAGCTGTTTTACTCTTATCCCTGTTAACATATTACTTTTTCTATCAATGGGACGGACCATGCTTTAAATAAATAATACTGATGAATAAACTGTAGTCTTTACAATATTACTGGCTATAAAAACAAGGGATGCCAAAATAATGCGTGAATCACGATTAATTAATTAGAGCCGCGATTAATGCGTTACGTTTTTTTAATCGCGTTAATCTCATTTTTAATGTCATTTCTATGTTTTGGTATTTTCAGAGGGCAGAACCTTAGAACTCCAGAGCAGCTGGTGATTAGACGATCAGTCCGCTTGTCACACTTCACAGACCAAACACATCAAGCCACAGTATGATGTAGCAGCTCGACTCTTTGTTAGCCGCTAGCTCAGACTTCAAGAACTTCAGTCCTTAGACTATCTTCGTTATTTAACATTTAATTATACCACATAGATGGACATGTGACATGAATCTCGCCAAAGACAAAACCCACCAAGTTCTCGTGATAAACTTCAGAGGTGGGCATATTTGATATCGTAGGGTAACCGTGACAACGGCATCATTCGTGTGGCATTTCCGCATTTCTCTGTGTCCCAGCAGAGAGGAATAGGAAAATCATAATGTCCCATAGGCCAGCTTGAAGTGACGTTCTTTTAAAGGAGAAACGAGTCCATTCCTTATGAAACTGCAGTTCTTGCTGCATACATGGAGATCAATTTGTCATGCTGCTGTTGTTTTCAAACATGCAGTCACTTCCTGTTGTCGTCACATCTGCAGCTCTGCCTCTGACCCCTGATTATCCGTTAAATTTGGAGTTTTTATGTTTTTATGCATTGGGCTTGTTGTGCTTTCGTGTTTTGGGGGTGGAAAACAGTCTTTTAATTTGCCACAATAGTGTAATGAATTTCAATCAAAACACCTCAAGTTCGGGGTGGGAGAAAAAATTGATTCACATAAGTATCGCGATTTTTTGTCTGCCGATTTTTAAATCGATTTTTTTGTTCAAAAATCAAAAATCCCTGGGATGCAGGGAAGCTCAAAACAAAAGTGACGGTGTTAGCGGGAATGAGAAAGACCGCGGAGCTCTGGGCAGACGAGGGAGAAGCCGGCGGTAAAAAGCCCAGTGCTGGCAGCAGAGGCGTTCATGGTCGGCCCGTAAATTACAGTGACGATGATGGGTGGGAAAACTTACCACTTTGAAACTATAGTCTTTTTAAATCTTCATAGCAAAATTGAATATTTTCTTGAAAAAAGTCTGGTGCCTAAAGGGTTACTAAGCCACTTTTATATGCAATCCAGTCTTTTGAAGAGAGAGAGTATAAACAGCTGGTTAAAATATATTGCTGGATAAATCCTAAAAACAGACTCACATGTGATGTGTATTTTCCTGATATAGTCTGTCGGCATCATCATTGTTCATCTTTTTCGCTGGTGTTAGAAAAGCTAACTAAAGATTGCAAAAATCGGCAGTATCGTCGAATCACAATTTAAATCAAATCGGCACCTAAAAAAATCCCAATAAATCGAATCGGGAGAAAAGTGAATCGTCCCAGCCCTCCCTCAAGTTGAGGCTTTTTTCAGCAAATTTCAAAGTGAGATTAAAAAAACAATTCATTAGATTAATTAATTACATGTCATAATTAATGAAGCTCTCAGTTTTTTAATCTTCTGGTAGCACTAATAAAATCTATAATAAACTAAATGATAACTAAATAAAAAGCAAGGTGACATGTTATCCTGCTCATAGATCGTGTTGAATCTTATTATCACATGTATATTTTAATTACACACTCCTAGTTCAAATTCATGACTTATGCATTTTCATGACCAACTTCAATTACTGACTTAAAATAAAAAAAACATTATACAATTTTTGATGATAGAAAAACATGACTCCACACAGGTATGACATATTCAACTCTTTATTAAAGTGACCATTTTTTTCTACTATAATTGTGATCATAATCAATTTGATGACAGACTATCAAGGTTTATTGATTTTAAAATGCACCTGAAGTAACACAGGCATGAGAAAGTGTGCACGTGCATAGGTAGAATCTTTTTGCATGCTAATTCCGATATGCTGCTGCCACTTTGTTTTTCCCGTGTTCTCTGGAGCAGCCCTTCAAACAGCCAAATGTGAATTTGACGAAAACAATCTTAAGTAACATGTCATCTAGTATCTGAGACCTCTTACTGTTTTTAATGAGACTTATTGAGACGTTTTTATGGCCTTGAATTTCAAAAGGTTAAATGTATCACTTGTTAAACCTTTGAAGGATCTGTGGGAAACCTGCCATTTTGAAGTTGGACTTTTTTCCATTGCCAGTGTTAAACTGATACTTTTGAAATGGTGCGGGTGTCTCAATGATGCCTGAATCAATACTTTTAAGAGAAAAAAAAGTTTTATTGAGTCAAAGCCCGTGTTAGAATGTCTTTGTTAATGTATTTTCCCTTGGCTGATATTTCTATGGCAGATCACAAAGCAAGAAAAGCAGAAAAGTTTTCACAAGTTGGCTTTGACATTTTGTGAATGGTGCCTAAATTAGTGGTTCTCAGTTTTCTTCTGTTACAATACCCCTTCGAGCCCTGTTCACAGAAAAGGCCTGGTAAGGATTTATTCCAAAAAATCAATCAAAAATGTGAAGATTACACTTCTGGTTAGTTTAAATTTGTTAACGATGAAATAAAAGCATGTACTCTTCTTAATCTAACAATTATGTATTTGTTATCTGAACTGCATATCCTTTTCTTTTTTTCTTTTCCCCTTGTCTGCATTATCTTTACAGCTGAGCACTGTCACCAGTGGCAGCGTTGGAGAGACCAATGCATTTTTTTTCTAGCAGTGAGAGATACATCACCAGCCCTCCCTGTAGGCTACTCCATCAAATCAAACTTTATTTAACCCCTGATGAGAGCTGAAGGGGAGGGCCGTGCCACACCACAGTGTGAAAGAAGGGGAAACAGTGACAGACAGGACAAGACAAGACAAGACAACTGGGAGAAGGACAAACAGGTATTGTAGTTAGTTTAAAATAGTCTTAAACTGCATATCCTTTATAGGATTACAGGAGCCTATCAAGCTGTCATAGGGTAAGGGGTGGCTGGCTGCACAACATAAAACACATCTGGAATCGTTGAACTTACAAATTTAAAGAGTCACTGTATTTTAGAAAGGACAAAATTGAACTGTCTTCAGTTTTAAATGTCTTGAACAAACAGTGTTCCGTAATAGCCTAATATTGGCTTTTTATTTTTGACAGCGACATTCACAGTTCAAAGTGGTTGTGCTTATTTGTAGGGACATCAGTGATAAGTGTATTACGAAGAACAAAATTGGTAAGTTTCATAAACTTTTATTCCACCACAGAAGATATTATTAGCAATGATTTAAAGCCAATTCAAAAGAAAATTCTTGGATATCCAATTCCTGTGTCTTGTAAAGTCCGGTATTTACGTAATCTAACTGAAGAAAATGTCAGAGCGAAAGACATATACTTGGTAGAAGTGCTGTTGACAGCAGCCAAACAGGCCATCATCAAGAAATGGGTTAGGCAAGACTCCTCTACGAAGGATCAGTGGATCCACCTTATAGAGGAAATCTACAGAATGGGAAAAATGATACATCGCCTACGGATACAGGAGGCACAATTCGACGACAGATGGAGGAGATGGACATTATCGATGTTACATCAGCGACATAGTATACAAAATGACTGAGTATCAGAGTATGGAATATGGACTAATAGCTTTGATAGTGGCTCCCATATGTTGATTTATGTTTGTGGTTGTATGTTTTGATGTGTATGGTACATTTATGCAAAAGAAAATATTTCAATAAAAATTAAAGTTTAAAAAAAAAAAAACAATTCAAAAGATGGAAAAGGCTTTTTGTCAGGGAAAACACTGCTTCTAACTCCTAGGTCAGCAAAATTACATCACCCCTGCACCACTCTGTGACACATCTGTACAAAGTGCAAGCATACAAGCATGTAAATGATGAGTAAGATGTTTGACCTTCTCTACATCTAATATTAATGCACAGCGTTTGTTCTAAAACCACAATGTAACTATAATGTAAAGTGCCTCACTGGGTCTTGCACCCTCAGTAATCCTCGTGTGACTATTAATGATTAATTGGTGTGCTTCGAGACTGAATATGATTTATTTAGCTGCAAACTATTGTTTGCCAAGAGAACGCAGGCTTTTTAATTAAAAGATCAATTAATAACCCTACCTCTTCAGCCAGATTTGAAAATGAGTTTTCATTGCAATTAAGAAATGGACTCATCAGTGCATGACTTATCAGCTTACATACAGAGACACTGTTCCCCACTGCCATCTGTGGGCTGCATTGTCCTGTTTTTGTCCGTCAGGAATGGTTCTGCTGCCAAGATGTATTAATGAATTAAGATTTTCTTATTCAAAACAGCTATGGAACATTGCGTTCCTTCTTTTTGTACAATGCAAAGAATATAAATAACCGCTTTGGTGTGAATCAGTGTGCAGATTGACAGCAACAGGGACTCAGTCTATTGTCTGTGTTTAGCTGAATGGTTCAGGGTGCCCAAATGTCAACCTTCCTCACTCAATTCAAGTGTGAGATGAAGTGGCTGCTCTGGTGAAGACGTCACCATAATCTGATATAATCTCAATATCATTATCGCTAAAAGAGAGTTCAGTAAGTCAGCTCCTGTAGTATGAACATAATTTTAAGGTCATTTGTCTTTTGTCGGTTTTCTAGAGATACTGTATTTAGGAGAGAAAATGCAGACCAAGCTAAAAGATAAAGTGTCTGTGTAAGAATTTGTTTCTAAAGCAAGAACATTTATTCTGCTGAAGATCAAGATTCTGCTCACTTACTCGTGCCCTGCATGCAGCAAGGAATCCAAATAGCAATCAAGACGAGAGCTTTGGAGAGATGTAGAGAGATGGATTTACATCCAAACAGCTCGAGGGTACTGGCTTTAACTCTACTTAGGATTGGATCAGAATCCAATTCTAGGAAGCCTTCTCTTTTGAATTATAAGCCACAGTGTTTCAATGGATACTGCAAACTGCCGACAAGTGCTCAACTGAGATTCAGCACCTGATCGTAACAAAAGAAAAAAAAGATAATAGATTTTATTGAACTGTGAGAGAGAAGTCATTCCTCTTTTGATCAACAACTGTGAAAGACCTGGACACACAATTACAGGCGCATAGTTTTTATCATTTCATGAAAACTTGCTAATTAACACAAACATAAATACTTGTTTACTTTCCTGTTGTCCCTTGCTTTTAAAATGTTGGTGGTGGTCACACAGAAGTACCTCCTATCCACAGGTAAACAAGTTCACCCTCTTATTTATCTGAGATGGTCATGACTCCCCCAAACAATGGCGTCAGAGTAGTGAGTTGGAATTGTGGGAGTATCTATCAAGGCAGGGACTGAATCCCAAACAGACCCAGGTGACGGGGGCTCTGGAGGAAGAGGCAGAGCTCGACCAAACAAAAGACAAGGTGATGTGAAGAATGTGAAGATCTAACAGTCCACCCCTGCATTTCAATTATGCCCAGACATCCATCAATACAATGCCCTTACAGCAGTCTAACATACATGCTCACATTTAGTTATGAATGAACATAGTTTTGCTATCCAATTATTGCTAACAGGAGAAAAAAGTGGGGAGCTCCTCTTTATATATGTGGACATGGTGAATGTGAGCAGAATTTACAGCTGCTGGGGTACTGGAGGAGGAAGCAGGCATACAAAAGGCTGGCAAACTAGGAAGAACAGAGAGCAAAGCTTCAGTATGCAATGCAAATGAAACCTTAGCATGAAAAGAGAAAAGCACAATGGCAGATGGCGAGACCTGCGCGGTTACGAGGGAACTGAAATCCTGATGGGTAAGGACAAAAATCATACAGACTCCAGTCGTACATGGTATGGAACCTAATAAATAAATAAATAAATCAAAAGAAAGACATAAACAGGAACAAAAGAAAGAAAAAACTTCCAAATAAGGAAATCCAATATGTCAAGGTACCCAATTAAATGTGAAGATATGTGCCTTATTGTACTGCTCTGAGGATGAATACTAAAAAATGTGAATAACTGGCTCTAACTTTGCTGAAATAAAGTTGTTATACATCATTTGGCTTTTTCAAAATAGAGCCAGAATGAAAGCCTTGCAGTTGAATGGCGGTATTTATTGTTGCTTTGTTTGAAGAGGTACTAATCCATCAGTCAGAAGTTCAGGCGTTGAGCACAGAGCCTGTTGTCATACATGGTGTGACCTAGAGCAAGACACATTATTCCAAAAATATCTCCCACTGCTTTGTCTGTAGCTGGTATTTAAGAGCATAAAAATTTCAGCTGATACCGATGGACAGCTAACATAAAAACTTAAACGATATGTTAAAGAGAGTGAGTGTAAATGAATGTTGGAGAGATTAAAATGTACAAGGTTCAAGTCCATTCGCCGCTGACTCAAATTGCATTTCACCCATGTCTGTCCTCACTTACCACCGGTGAACATTTAGAAGGAATTTATCAAACATCATGAAAACATGGCAAGAGCACAGATAGATCAGATGAGTAAGGATAAGTAAGGATAAGTAAGTAGCTTGAAGGCCGTTAGTGTTGTGTCACAGACAAGAGCATGGACAAACTCTGGACGTAGCACTGTGTAGATGTATTAATGTTTTAGCTTTATGAGGTCACCGTGTCATTTAGCTCAAAATGACAACTAACACGTGCTGATGTTAGACTGCTGCTAAACAAAGCAGGAGGTCATAATGTCCTTCCTAGTATTACTGCTTATGGGTGACTCAGTGCAACACTAACAGGGGTATCACTGAGAGTATATTTTTTGCTCTTTACTTACACCTTTTTCTTAGCCTGGTATCTCAATATGGATCGGGATCACATTTTAAACCACTGCCGCTCACGTCATCCCCTAAAATAAGCTTGTGATGTGATTGTTGCCTTATCTTTGTGCATAAAGTCATAGAATTATCTTAGTGATGTAGTCGTCCAGGATTAGGGATGCATGATATTGGGTTTTGCTGATGTCTGATAGGCTGAAAATTCTAAAACCTTTATCGCCAAAACTGTTACCTATATTAAGAGCACAAAATCTCTTCTTCACTTAACTGACCTGTCTCTTTTATGGTTATAGTCCATTTGTTTAAGAAACAGATATGAAGCAAGAAAAAAACAACATCTGGTTCTTAAATAAATGACACTTTTGATTCAGAGATGGGGACATAGTGTGATGATGAGGTAACCATCGTGGTACATTGTGCATTTTGCCACTATTACAGTCAATATATGGGAAGCCTTTTTAGCCCAATTAATATATCCTTTACGAAGCTTCTTTGCCACTGCAGATACAGTCAGGAGTTAGGAAAATGATCTCTGGGGTATACAAATCAAAGGTCCAATCCTGTGTAATGACTTCTTATTGCCATCTTGTCCCCATACGTTACTGCAGAGAAGCAAAACAATGATGCTCTGAGTCTGCACACATCTTATTAAGTGATTCTAGACTATTTCCTTACAGTCTTTTATTGTTGCTTTTCAAAGACTTACTACAGTTAATCAGCTAGCTACTATATCTTGACAGAACTGCTAAAATATATTCTGCTATGAAAAATAATGACATGAAGAGAGATGAAAGCTGCAAACTTTTTGAAGTGGAATAGTTTTGATGTTATTTTTTTCTTTTCTTCTTATAAGTACATGGTTCTAACAAATCCACACTCAAGGAATCTGAGCACCACTGATGTCTCCACACTGATACTGGCTTTTTTAGCCTGAGTCACATTTGTTTCCCAGTCACTGATTACTTTAATTTATTGATGACATAGGATATGTTACTTCTGCCGGTAACTATATAATTCTTCTTCTATCGAGTATTTGAATACTGACTGTACTCTGCATTTACTTCCATTTGCACTCCTGGGAGATCATCAGAGGTCACATGATCAGATGTCTTCTTGACACAAACACAATAATGTCATTGACATCATGAAGTGAGAGAAGGGCCAATATTTTTATATCTTATATCTGATATCACTGCTTTTTTCAGAGGATTTATGTTATGATATGGATATACAATATGATTACATGCTATTGCTCTAAGACAGACATTTTCAAAGAGAAGAAGAGTTAACCAGTAAAAATGCACCTTTAACAGTCCTTCGCTGATTCTATCAAACGACTACTGAGATAATAGACCCCCAAATCTGACTCAGTTGATTCTCGAGCCTCAACCGAAAGCAATTTTCTCCTGTCATCCATAAGATACTGAGTCTGTGCAAGGGACAGACAGACCTTTGGGCATGCAGTTTAAACTCTTTAACTCAGGTGTTTGTATGAGCCTTTGTAATTATCATTGTAGAAATATATGAGTAAGAGCGATTACACTAAGCCTGATTGACCACCAATATCTGATCAGCTTGTCTACATTATATATGCAAAATGCAGGAATGGACAGATACAAACCTTCAACACATTGCCTTCACAATAGTTCAAGCTGCCATTTTATGCATAACTATATACGGATTTCGATGGTGTCCATCTAACTCAGACGGGAAACCAGAAGCCATGCATTTGTTCAGACCACGGTCAACAAAGACAGGTCATGAGCATTTTTGGCCTACAGACACAGAGCCCAATCAGAGGCTATAAAGTAATGCAGTGATGAGCCCAGAAATATAGAAGTAGCATTTTAGTACTAATTGTTCCCTCATCTCAAAGTTTTTGGATTTCTCGATAACTTTCTTTGGATTAATCCATTAAACAATTTCCGTAGTGAAGAAATGCAGGGGAGATTTTCTCATTTTTGTCAACAATGCAAAACACATCTTGAGCTGCCCTTCTTGTGAACTGCAGCTTTACAACGCTTTCAAAAGGATGGTTGCTAACAAGCTGCTAAATAGTACTAAACAGTTGACCTGGGACCTCAAATGTCAACTCTTGTATCTTCTTTAAAAAGTAATATTACAGACATGACTGATGCATTCGTGAGGACTATCCTGACTGAGCAGTCTTCCATAGAGGAGGTCAGAGTGTGAGATACAGGTTGAAGCCTCACTGTGGTAGTGTTTAAGTTGGGTGCCATGTTGAAGTTAAACAGTAGCCAAACATTATCCTTTAGTTTCCCCCATAATCTTAAAACAACTCCTATCACATATAATGAAAGTACTATTGGTTTGTGAAGATAATCATGATGAACAAGACATTTCCTAATTTTCAACAATAACTTTCAAAAATGAATACAATAGGCTTTGTGTCTTTGCGGATTGTCCTACAGACGTGCCATTCTTGCACCACTTTGGTGGGCGACCCCATGATATGAATAAGAAAGTTCATTTTGTCCACATTAAGAGGTGGCTGAAAGGCTGGATAAAGGGTGAACTTAGAGTGAAGGGAGGTTCTGACCTGTGTCAGAACTAGGGATTTAACGTTTACCGGTAAAATAGTAAACTATGGTAAAATTTCTGACTGTGAGTATAACTATTTCCTGTTTTATTTAACAGTAAACCGAGTATGATCAACACACTGTAAATAACTCAGTAATGCTGCTCATTGCCTGGAAAAGCTTGATCTATGTGCTATGTGTCTGCGCCTCGGTAAAGCAGCCACGGTCCTTCACAGACGCAGGCAAGCATTCATAGTTTGTAATGTTTGGCCTATGGGAGCAAAAGTTTTGGCGGCTGTGCCCACACAGACACTATTGTCTGAAGTCTGGTCGAATTTGGGATTTTACATGGATGCTGAGGGAAAACTGAAAGAAGGGAGTCACCCTGTCTCAAACACTAAGATGCTGTTAAAGAGAAAGAAGACTGAAAACACCGTAACTCGAGTAAGTGAGCTGACTAAGCCAAAAAATGAGAAGATTCAGTGAGCCATACCTGAGAGAACTATAGGTGGTTTGTCAGGATTTTCTGTGTAAATAATATTAGGATCATTCAAGAGTGTGTCCTTGCCTTTCCTTTGCTGTATATTTGCCATATTTTGTAACTGATCATCTTTTTCCATCATAGTTCATGTTCAATGGATTTCATCTACTGTATCATAACTTGGAAATACTGGAGGAGGAATTGTGGAGGAGATCTGCCAGGTAAAGGGGAGACCAGAGGAGAGGCATGGAAGGGGGCTAGCTGCTTCAGGGACTATCTTCAGTTAAAAAAAATAAAAAATAAAGGCCCGGACATGGTCTAATATAATGAGCTTTAACATGTTCACTTATTTCTGAATGTTAAAAAAAAAGTGTGGGTGTTAGTAAAATAGGTTGAGTTTATTGTTTGTAATCTCAAAACTTTGAACATGTTCATGTACAATTGTTTATGAAGAGAATCCTGTTTGAAGTTCAAATCTGTTTTTTTCTTTTACTATAATTACAGACTGTTTAAACATTTAACATAATAATGACTTATACTTGCCTGAATTGTTTACTTTTAATTCTCATGAAAAAGGGTGAAAAGCGTACTCACCCTGACACATTAATTGACAAAAAAGACAAAAAGAACTATAATAATTATAATATTAAAGGAGTTAAATGATGTCAAGTGTGTGTAAAAGTGCTTTTTGAACATTTTGAGCACACTGCAACAACACTGCAATAATAATGATAACCATAACCATTTTGGTCCCAATAACTGTGACATGGAATTTTCATACTGTTACATCCCTAATCAGAACCCATCTTCAGTTAACACTTAGCCTGTACTGACCGCCTCTAAAGTTCTTAAATGCTCTGCTCAATTTCAGTTTATCTTTCTGTCAAAGAAGTCTGTGAGATGTACACAGATACAAAGGGTACTTAAGCAGCAGTCATAAGTCATAACCCCATCTTCTGATTTACCATCTTAAATGTACAACCAATAAAACTGACATAAACTCAAATCTGTCCGATGAATTTCTAATAAGAAAAGAAGAAAACACATTCAACTATCATATACTCAGAAACAACCAACACTAGCTACCACTGAAGCCTTCTACAAGAATTATAGTTAGTGTATCTCCAATCATCAGTTCTGTTGCTGTCGGTTGATCATTTTTGCTGTGGGAACATCTCAACAACAGTGATCCTAACAGGACCAGCAGAGATGTGGTGATGCCTGTTATTTATTGTCTCTGATATTTTTTCCTTGTGCATTAGTGCAAACTGTAAAGCACTGAGCAATCATTTCCATCATATGTTTAATATCCTTCATTTCTGTCAAAGTATTTTCAGAAACCAGTTTTTCTGACACACAGCAGTCATGGTGTGTGTACCACACTGCTCTGTTTGTTACATACTATCTGGGCTGCCTTCCAACATCTGTACACAAATCAATCAATCCTACTTCTACTGGGAATTTGGGGGTTAGTTAATGCATTAATGAGAGATGGTCATATAGCTTGGGGCAGTTTTTAATACATTTTTTAATCAAAAAACTTAATTAAGTATTAATACTTTGTTGTAAACATCAAATCAATTATCTGCTTTGGAATGGGTACAAAAATATGTTTTGCTGACAATAAAGATTTGCATGTTGGTGTGATTTGTTTTTGGCCCTATGGGTCGTTTGGCTTTTGTGTTTTTCTACTCATGTTGGGTGTCTGGACCTGGATTTTATGTTCCCTCTTTTTGGGTGTTAGGTTCTCCTCATGTTCTTAGACATGTTTCACTTCTATGCACGCTGTTGGTCTAAGACACAGTCAAAGTTTTCCTGATCTCTCTCGCTGAAGTTCTGATAGTGCCGGGGTTTATTCTGCTGGTTGTGTGTGTGTGTGTGTGTGTATGTGTGTGTGTGTAAGAGTTATCTGATTCAAATTTTGATTTTCCTTTTAGTTTCTTTAGTGACAAAACTCTCGTTCTTTGCTGTTTGTATTTTCTTTTCTGTTTGTCAAACCACTTTATAAACCTTTGCTCTTAAAGTGCTATAAAATACAGTTATTATCATTGTTATTATTATTATTATTATTATTATTATCTACTGGTTTTTACATGCCGATGCAAGCTTTGCCAAACTTTGACAATTTCCTCCGTGTTTAATTTATTAAAAGCAAGTGAACTTTGAGATTAACCAGATTTGTAATTATATTCAAATTAATTGAACAGAATAGAATAAACCTTTATTTGTATTTTTTATTTGAAATTTACAGTGTTACAGCAGCAAAGTGGACAGCATTAACAGAATAAATAACAAACTTAAGCATAAAAAAATAGCAGCATGTACATTACTCTACCAATATAAGACATAAAATATAAAAAATATAAAATATTCAAATATTCAAAGGGCTTGGAAACGAAACTAAAAGCAAATCCTATAAAGATTATATACACATTTACTGAGTAATTGTATGTGGGATAAGTGATTGTACATGCGTGTACTTCCACACATTAATTGCACATTAATTGCACAATTAATTATGCCTAATCTAAACTGGCAATATTGGTTCCTTTCTTTATTTTCTGCACCTTCATAAACAACAGCTTTTCAGTTATTATAAGAACAGAGAGAGGCAATCAGAAGTTCTGGCATGATAGAATATGTTAAGTTAGACAGTCTGGAGCACCAACAAATGAATAAAGTGTCGCACAGCCAGGCTCTTGGTTGTCTGTCTGCATTCCTTGTGTGACTGAAGTCGGTGCAAACTGTCAAATCCCATCCAGCAGCGTGATTGTGCTCAAACTCTGAAGTGTCACTCATTCAAGTGGAGGAGTGAGAGCAGACAGCTCTCTCTGGAGGAGGAGAGCTCCTCTAAACTACAGAGGAAGGTCAGACACCTTTGATTTCTCATCTTGAAATAGGAACAAGATCCTATTATTGTTTCATCTCTGTGTGGTTAGTAATTGTTCTACAGCAAGGTGGCTTCATTAATTAATCAAATGTGGCTTTTTATCTCAGGCAGAGATTTTTTTTTTCTTTTCCTCGGCTGTTTCCTGCTCATTCATCCTCCGACTCAGCCACCTAGATGTGATATTTATGCCTTTGAGTCACACTGTGCAGGGAGAATTTCAGCCAATAAAGGCACCCACCTGCAGTGAAGATGAATATGTAAATCTGAAAAGTGGGTCAGAGATCAAATTTCATCAGGTAAAATCACTGCTGAAATATCCTTTTTTGCCAAGAAGGGATTTTCAGCCAATCTGATTGTTGCATGACCTTCTGGATGACTGCCATCTTTCAGGTTTAGCTCAAAAAAGTATTCAGTCGCCGGTCAGTCATTGAGGCAGTACAAAGACAAGAGGCGAAGGAAGGCCAGTAATTTCATTAAAACTGTGTGATTGCTATACTTTTTGGGCATTACAGAACTTCAAGCAGAGGGTCCATGAACCGTGTTTAACACCAACAGGAAAATGACACCGCCTCAAACCGCCCGTCTCTCACTCATCGTATCGTGCAAAACCAAATGGCAGGCTTATTGTTACAGAAAGCCTGCTGTTATTAAAACTCTAAACATGCAAGAGCTTAATTTTGTTTTCATTAGTTTGAGTTGCTTGTTTTAATTAGTGGCCCTAATCTGCAATTAGCCCAGAGGTCAACTATACTCTTAGTTTAAAAAACACAATTGTTTTTGAAGGCACAGAGAAATTGTTTGGACATGTGTTTAATTAAACTCTTAACCCATAAAATGTCAGTGTCACTCACTCCTATGCTGTTTTATCAGAAGGAGAGAAGAGAGATAGTGCATGCAAGACTAAGTATTACAATTATATTTCATTTAACTGCATTGAAAACAGGGAGATTCAAGTTTCAACACTAATTCTTCCAGATGGATTCATTGCACACCTTAAGAGTGTCACGCATATCTAAAACTCCCAGATCTGTAGTGAAATATTTTAGAGACAAAAGTCAGTTTGATTGGGGATTGTCTTCTGTGTTTTTACATGAGCTGTTTCTTAAAAGTAACTTTATCGAGGACTGAAGTATACAGCATACATACACAGCGTTTAACAAATGTATTAGTTGAAAACAAAATATTTTAGAAATCATTCAACTATTTGTTTAAACTAAAAAAGGTATTGTTACTGGACATACATTTTGAACAAGATGAGCATAACATTCAACCACTAAAACTGATTTTCTTCTTCAGGAATGCAGAGAAACAACTAATATTTGGCATCTTAATAAAGAAATAATAAGGATCTTTACTAGTTTTTCTGCTTTTTTTAAAAAACAGTGAATTTAAAAACTTATGGATA
Organism: Scarus forsteni; assembly: GCA_036419115.1. NCBI lineage: Eukaryota > Metazoa > Chordata > Actinopteri > Labriformes > Labridae > Scarus > Scarus forsteni. The sequence continues at coordinate 25,666,070 of JAZDUH010000136.1, read as the reverse complement.
ACAATCGAAAATATGTTTCAGTACCAAAAACATAATTTCTGCTAAAGAGTTTCTACACATCTGTATATTTAAGATTACAGAAACATAAATAAATGATTATGGTAATGATAAATGATGTTCATTTAGAGCAGCTTACATGAGGTGGTGGTCTAAAAAATGTGTTAAGTTCTGTATATTGGAAATATAAAGATAAGATACTTCATAAGGCTCTTGTTAAACATGAAATATGCTGTTTTGAATGTAATTCAAGCTTTTTTGTTCCTAATAGTAAGTTTAGACTGCATATTCAAACTCATTGAACTAATTTGAAATCAGAAAAAGGTTCCAGATCAGAAGTGGTTCCAACTACTTTGAAGAATCAATAATTACTTATTATAAATATTAAACCTAAACATTTATTAGGTTTAGCTTGCTAGTTCTGCCCTCCCCGTCCAAAGATCTGCTTTAATTCTTCATGGTGTAGATTCAGCAAGGTGCTCAGAAGTTTTGATCCATATTAACACGATAGGATCACACAGTTTCTGCAGAACTGTCAGCAGCACATCAATGATTCAAATCTCTTTCCACCACATACCAAAGATTGGGTGACACTGCTGACCATAGAGGCCACTGAAGAACAGTGAGCTCATCAATCTGTTCAGGACACCGGTTAATGATGGTTTGTGGCACTGTGTGTTATCCTGCTGGAAGTAATAATATGAAGATGCATACTTAGTGATACCTGACCTATAAAGTTGAACTTGCAATACTTTTGTTGCTTTTTCATGTAGTTAGTTTGAACACTTTCTTTCAGTTTATTTCACTCTTCAGGTTTTTGCAGTGTGCAGAGCCTAATAAAATTCACATACTGTATGTGTAGTTAGCTGGTAAAGTAAAGCTACCACAGGCACAATCTCCCAAGAGAAGCTTTACTAAGTTGAGAGCCAATTTTTTTTACTCAGAGCACAACAGCTGCATGAACATGTGCCCGTGCAGTGGAATATTTTTTTTAATATAGTTAATTTCTTGCTTCTTGCTGTGTAATTATCCTCTCTTGTTTAAGCTGCAGTGTCAGTTAACGTCTTTATCTTAATTCAGAGTCTGGCATACTGAGGCCTCATCAATACTGCCGCTCTCCCTGGAGCTCGCTGAATATAGCTTGATGTGTGACAGTGGAGCATGAATGATACAGTACATTGGGATATGCTCCAAATGCTCCTCTTTCTTCCTGCACAGAGGGTGAACGGCACCAGGCAGGAGAGGAAGCAGTGAAGAGTGGCCACCAGCTGGCTCCGGCTCACCCTGCTGTGGCCATATCAGCTGTTCCAAAGGACGACTTCAATTCATCTATTTTTGCCCTCTTTTTATTAATCAGTGCATGTGATGCAAGCTCCTCGGAGGGAAATAAAAAGCCAAAAATTATATGAAAAAATATGCACTACAAAAGTTTGATTGATGTGGGAGCGCCTTTATACACTAGCACAGGTGTCACTAATTTTATAGCTGACATGGTTCTGATTTTTAGGCCCTGCACTTGTGTTGTTTTCAAGCAAAGAACCTCCACTTACGTCAGTGTCCGAGGTTGTATTTGTCCTAAGGCAGAAGTAATCAAGCTAAAAGCTGGTGAAAATGATCTCCCTCAGACCCCCACACCTGGTCAAAAGTGAATAGTCTGCAGGGCAGTGTGTTCACATTATTTAGAGGACATGTTTAAGAGACTGGCACACATCAGCATTATCACAATGAATGTCTATTGAGCTTGTTCCACATAAAACATGTACAACTTAAAATGATAGCACTTGGTGTAAAATTACAAATTTAATGGGCTGCCTGATTGGATTACCTGTCTTTATCAAGTTTTCCTTCATTTGCTCACTCCAGTTAATGTATATACTCCAAAAAACAGGCAGACTTAAACCCTCACATTCACTCATGCATCACAGAGTAGGATTTTTAAAAATACTAATCTAAACATAAATGTGGGCACCACTGATGTTTGTGCTCACATAAACAAACTGTCTACTGTGTTTCATGTATGTGATAGAAAAATAGTCAAGGACTCCAGCAAGGAAAACAGATAAATAATTCTCTTCACACATCCTTTAAATGACATCATTATGTCTGATCATGTCGACGTCGACCTTTTGTGCTTTATGTGAAGGACACGGTTTCTCTTCTGATGTGGTGGGAATGCCTTGGTGCAATATAACTTTGATGTCGCTGTTCTGTTCTCTAACCAGTAAATTTTTGCTCTTTACCTACCAGCTATATTGACAGGCAAATAAAAAAATAGTGATTTGTGGCAAGAAAATGAAGGTTAAACCTCAGCTCTCTGGTCTGATCTGACTTTAAACTACACACTCACTATTCACAGGGCTCCATCTTCCACATTTGTCAGTGTTACAAAAAAACGATATGCTGGGATGGTTTGACTTTTGTCACTTTAGTGAAATGGTAGCTTTGCAAATGCAAAGTTAGTGTGATAATAATAACTATCAAGTTCTTCACAATGAAAGCACCAGTACAAACCTTACAAAACTCTGATGTTATAAAACACAGAGGCTAATTAAAACAACAATATAACAACAAAAAAACAAGCAAATATGAGGGACAAAACATGTTTAACAGCATATAAACAGGGAGTCATGTCACAGACTGCTACGACAGAGTGAGAACTGCAACTGAAAGTTGCTGCTCGGTATTGATTCATGTTTTTTTACTGCTTACTTTTGACTTAGGATCATAGATGGCAAAGAACTAGTTTTGGTTAAGGGTTGGCCTCAAGGCTTCATGCTGAGCACTTTCTCTCTTAAAGCCTTCTATTTGCTGTGTCAAAATGTCTGTCAAAGTTATGTCAAACTTTCAGGAAAGGCAGCCAATACTAACAAAAACAAAAGGACTCAGGAAATAGGCCAATCACAGCGTAGAAAGAGCAGAACCAATCCAAACTGTGGCTGAGCTTTACACAAAAAATACACTAATGGTCCGATGTGCAATAATGTGGCTATTATATATTTTAAAAGGGCACAGAAACATACATAAACATGACTTCACATGATATTTGATTTTAGGAGTATCATGTGTTTGACATGTGTAGGCTTGCGTTTAAACACAAAGTCACAAGTATCCTAAAGAAAACTAGTAGAGCCCTATAAAATCTGTGATCATGGAATCAGGAACGGAATATCGCAATTGGAAATTGAAAACGGAATTCGATATAAAGGTGGATATCACGTAAATGGCCAACATTCCCATCTCTTGAGAAAATGCTCCGAGGGGTCACTAAGGTTGGGGACAATGCACACTTCATTTGATTTGTGTAAAATACTAAAAATTATCAAAAAAATAAAATAATAAGCAGAAAAAGAAAATAGAATGTGGGAAAATGTAAAAAGAATTTGTGAAAAATTGGCATAGATTTTATAGGGCCCTAAACTAGACTGATTAGAAGAATACATAAAATGGCAAATAAAACTTTTTTAATTCCCATCCCTACATTTGATTAATTACCATACAATTTGCCACTGGCTACATTTTCCCAGCTTCCCTGCTTATCTTGACAGTAGTACTTGCAAGTTAATTTTCATCAGGAAGTGGGCTAGCGGTGAACCACTCCCAGGATTTCCAGATAAACTCAACATCATCTTCATTCTTGTGTTGATGAAGAGCCCCTGACAATAGCATTTACATAGAGTATTTTAAGAGCTAAAATGCTGACTATACACAGCTATATGACACTTAGGTTACCATTATAAAACAGCTACCTTTCAATGCCATTTCAAAGTGTCCACAACCGTAGCAGCTCTGTGCTGCTTTAATGTCAGCACTGTGCTTTGTTTATGCAGGTCTCATAGTTGCACAGCACTTTGAATGCTAAACAGCTGCAATAAAACACAGGACCCTTCATGTGTGGGGTGCCTGTGAGGCCAGAAAAGTGCAACTCAGTGGAGCTACATATTAGCCATAGCTCAAACTTGGTGTCGGAAACTTTGAAATATTTATGAATTAATATGGAGGAGAGCTGTGAGATTTACACTTTGTGGAGACACAGTCTGCCCCATCAGCTCGCCTCGGCTAATTACTGCAGACAGATTTTGAATAAAGACTTGTCACAGAGGCATGGCTTATGTGTCACAGGGAAATTATTAGTCAGCTGGAGTAACCTTTCAGCACTGTCTGATAAAACATGTACACCATCTCCATCTTTAATGATAAGAGTGTCATATGAATAATGGAAGAACTACATGGTTCTTTATGGGTATTGATATTTTAGCTCACCCTCCGCCTGAAACTCAGTGGACTGTATATGAAAACTCTATTCTCAAATATCTCCTTGCAAGATGTTTTCCGGAGTTCCTGAAAAAACACTTTGGAGATAATGGTTTTCAATGGACATTGACTCAATTACAGTCTCAGTCTAGTGTATTCAGCCAGGATCCTGTAGCTGCATTTGATAGAACTATTCAACAAATTATCTGCGTATTATTCTTTATAATCCATAGCATTTCCAAGAAGCCTTGTTATGCATTGCAATTAGGTTTGGTGCAACATAGAAACTCAATTTCACCCTGAAAGCAAAAGTAATGAGCAAAAAAATATGGTTATCACTGTTACATAAGAGACCTCTCTCTATTTTTGAAGAGAAGCAGCTGAATCTCTTCTATACTTGGAGGATTATGTAAAATAAGAAATAAGATTACACACTCCAATTTAGAATATTATTGAAGGAGTGTATAAAGCTATCTGAACTGTTTCCTGCTGTGGTGCGGGTCAATAAGAAAGGATGAGTAAAGGGTCAGTGGCAGGAACGGCTCAGTAGTGCTGTCGGCCTCAGATAACGGAGAAACGAGTGAATTCTCCCTTTACACTTGACCAACTACAGCAGCCAAAGTGTCGGACCAGTGCTCAAACTGCGGTGACTTTAAGCGACAGCAAAGAAAAAGTCCTCTGAATCAATTCTCACTGTTAGGACACTAAACCCCTCGCCCCTGCTGTGCTGCTTTAAAACGCAGCATCTAACCATGACAGGCCTTATAAATCATTGCGAACATCTCCTTTGTTCTGTAACATAAAGACATAGCAAGTTGTCAAAGCACTTTTCACTCTTAAACTCGCGTCCCAGCAGAGCTATAAATAGCCAGCTGCTAAAGCCCCGACTCAGACCCAGCTCATTAGAGTTACACAGGAATAATGGCTACAAGATTTTTTGCTCATTAATAAAGCCATAATAAAAGCTGTCTTAACACAGGGAGGTGGAAATGCAGTTTAAGCATTATTGGATTCAAAGTTGTGTTAAGAATAAAATTACATGAATTTGAAAACTTGCATGATTAGCTTGCAGGATATGACTCAGTAAAATGGGCCAGGAAGACAATTTTTTTTTTCCCTTCCTCCCGTCTCCTTGGCCTACTGCACGCTACACTTTTCCAAAAGTGAGACATAGCACAGGGCACCTAAGCTAAAAATGTCACAATAACATTGAAGTTGAAGCATTACATTTAGCCCCTGTTTAGTTAAATCAGAATATGGAATAGAAATATTGTTGCTTGACATATAAGACAAGATAGACCTGTGTGTGAATGCATTTTGATTTAGGTAGTGAGTTTTCCATTAGTAGGATTTTTGAGTAGGGCCAAATGAGGGGTTCAATGACACACTGTGGTTCTGTGTGCATAATTTCAGCCTCCTTCTTACAGTTACATAAAAGCAATAAGCACTTCTCACCATACTATTTATGTTTCTGCTTATTACTTTGTCCTTATAAACTAATGTTGATGTCTCCACTTCCAGCCACAACAATGTGTGGGCTAATGAAAGTGGCTGCACAGAGTGATTTATGTAAAAAAAAAAAAAGAAAAAGAAAAAAACAACAACTTTAACTTCCAGACTTGGGGCAGCCATGGCTCATTCTGGTAGTGCTCTCTGTCAATAATCATGAAGCTGCAGGTTTAAGCCCAACCCTGGCTGTCACATGTCCATGTGTACTTGGGCAAGACACTTCGCCCTGCCCCCACTTCTGTGCCGATGGTGTGTAAATGGGTATGAAGATGGTGTGGATATGTGAGCTAATATTGCTGGTCAATTTGCATTATAAATCTGAACCATCAGAGAGTGAATCTGGGTTTTAATGGGAGTGAAGGGGAAGATGTGGCCTGTATTGTAAAGCACTTTGGGTGGTCAAAAAGACCAGAAAATCAATATCTAAGCTGAAGTACATTTTGTCCATTTACTTCTGCCTGCCCTTCTAACATCAGACTGCTGGCTAAAGTATGTGCTGGGTTGGATCATTTCTCTATTGCCCAGAAGGGAGGAACAAATAAAGCCCAGATATATTGAATGTTTTAAGCAAAATGATAGAGTGATGTGTCAGTTGTGGAATTTTGGGGCCTATTTCCCATGAAAATAGATCATTTTTGTCATGTGTACTAGGTCAAGACATTTAATAACACATTCAGTATCCCTCATGACCTCCTCAGGGAAAGTCTAAACGTTTGACGGTCAGATGAAGCTGTTGCTATGAGACTAAACTATTAGGAAGAGGAATGTTTGTCAAGTTCTGAAAACACCAGGCTTGCACAACATTATCAGCAGGATAGCAGTATCATAAGATTATAGCTTAAAATGTGATAATTGCATTAACCTTCCAACCAATATTTACAGTTAATGCATTAAACACATCGGTTGTATACAGTAAATCCTATAAAATGACTAAAATATTAGCATGACAAACACATGTACCGATACTCTTCTCCTTATCATCACAAACAGTCTACCTTTAAAAAAAACAGTATGTTTGACCTGAGACTAAAATGTGTTTCTCGTTTTACATCCACCACTAACACAGGCTGTCACAATGTGAAGAGACTTTCTTGCTCTTGATACTTAAGTGCAATTTTTGGTTTCCGTCTTAGCATAAGCAATGATGAGTTTGGAAATACATCTGCACATTGGATATTGTCAAAAATCCAACTCTGTACATTCCTAAAACAACATTTCTACTTTTATGATGAGCCCAAGAAAGACTGCAAGTAGAGACATATTTAAACAGTGAACAGGGAAGTAACTACTGATAACATGCAGCATCCAGCTCTCAGAATTAGTCACGATGTTTGAGAAAACAAACACTTAGCACTGTCAGTACAGTTAATTTGTTTGCAGTCTTCTTTGTGTTGTCACTCCCTTCATTAAGCCGGCTGTTGTTCCACTGCCATCAGCAACATCATTATAAGGACTTAAGAGTGACCGTTTAGTCTGCCATGCCTGTCTGTCAAGTCATGACACAATTATAAGGCCCTACAGTAGCCTAATCTGGCACGGTGACCCTAGTAAAAGGCAAGAAATTGTGTGAATGACCTTGGCATGCCACTACTAGCCAAATGTGTTTTAACTGTTATCTTGCTTGTCTGTTTAAAGATGCTAAAAAAAAGGTCAGAATGTGGCTATAAAGCTGCGTAAGTTGTTCAATCTTTATCTAAAGAAAGTCTCATCCTCATGTTGTCGTGCAATTAATCCCTGCCTGATAAGAACCATGTTTTTTAGGAGATATATTTGGAATTAAGGTGTATGTAGCAGTAGCAGCATAACAAGCTGCCTTTGCACTTTGAGTTACATATGTTGTAGGAAAAGTGCTATATAAATAAACCTGCCTTGCCTTGCCTTGCCTAAGGGTCTGACTATGTTTTAATATGTGAAATGTTAAAATAAAACTTTCTCCTGTTGGCACAAAACTTTTGATCTGTCTTAAAAAAGATCTGAACCTGCCTCTGAAGCTAAAACATGCAGAGCTGACATGTCCTGAAAAACAGCTAACTGAAATCTCCACTGTCGGGTAAGTGCAAGAGTTTTATCTTTCCTGTGGGTTGACATGGTTTTAGTGCATTTAATGGGCACGCATACAGCATCAGAGAGCTGACATAACTGCTCCAGCTTTTATGATTTTGCAACATCATTTTATAATCAGAGAGTTCTTGTACAAAGTGTTTGGTCTAGTGGCCTTCAAACAGTCCTGTGTTTTGTAACAAACTAATAATGCTTATTTTTATTGCTCCACAGAGTTTTGAAGAAACACAAGGAAAGCAGTATACATTTCAAGAAGCCATTTCTGCTTAACTCACAACTGTCGATTTCCCTGTGACCACCGCAGCTAAAGCCCAGTATCATTCATTAATGCCCAGGCCTCTCATTACTGTCTCCTCACACTTTTGAAAGACTCATTACCTGCATAATGGAATAGTGCTTTGAACAGCCAGACCTTTCCTTCGTGTGAATTAATCACCTACATGTTCAGACAAAAAGGGAATTCTCACATTAAATATTAAAAAAACTTCAAGCTCTAGCTTTACACTTCTTTAAACTTCTAAAAGGTCTACTTTCTGAAGGTGAGCCATCTGGGACGTGACACCGGTGTCACCGAAAGCCGCCCTCTGTATCTTTTATGCCTTTTGTGAGGCGAGTGTTGAAAAAAACATGGCGGCTATGGAAAAGAAAGATATACTTACAGTTGACTGTGACTTTTACTGTTTTGGTGTCAGGAGAGGCGATGTCATTTAAAGCGCTGCATTCATAGTCTCCAGCCTGGTCCCTTGTGATGCCAGTGATGTTTAGATATTCGCCGTTTTCATACTTCCTGGCTGCAAAGAGAAAAGCAGAGACAAGTTTCTAAAAAACAAGGAATTGAAACAGTTAGCTCTTGTTAAACCATAAATCAATTAAGGCCATATGCAACATTTATATATATATGACATACTTTCACCTTCAAATGGCATAGAGTGGTGTGTAACATTGATTGATGAGTTCTATTCGTCACAAACTATGTAACAAACAGTCTTGTTGCTGAGTAAGCATATAAATAGTGCAGTGACACTCGTGTGTAATGCTGTGCAATGGATGCGCTGACACTGATGAAAGATCACACAAATGATAGGATCAGGATGGAGAGAGTGTTTAGGGACCATGGAGATTTCCTGGCTCATGATGATGACTGGCTAATAGGCTGATTTAGATTCCACAGAGCTGTGCTCTTGGATCTATACGCTGAACTGATCCCAGTGTTAGTCAAACTACCCGCCGAACCGTGCCATCCCTGTGCGTATACAGGTGCAGAGCACTCTGGGGTGTCCGGTACCCAGCAGGAATAAGCTGACAGGTGTGTGTTTAATATGACTAACAATATATAATGTTACATTTACTGTCTTAAGCCTCTTTTGGCTATGATATAATAAAGTTAAATAATGTCCTTAGGTCTAGGGTATCGCTGTGATCCCTCAGCACAATAATGTCGACAATTCTTGATGGTAGATCTTCTGAGAGCTCTTCTGTGCGAGGCATGGTTCACATCAGGCAATGCCTCTTGAGAACAGCAAACTCACAACTGGTGTGTGTTTTTTATAGGGCAGGGCAGCTTTAACCAACACATCCAATCTAATCACATTGATTGGACCCCAGGTTGGCTGACTCCTGGCTCTAGTTAGCTGTTGGAGAAGTAATTAGCCTAGAGGTTCACATACTTTTTCCACCCTGCACTGTGACTGTTTACATATTGTGTCGAATAAAAATATGAAAACTTATGTGGTATTAGTTAAAGCGGGCTGTGTTTGTCTTGTGATGTGACTTAGATAAAGATCAGAACATATTTTATGACCAATTTAAGCAGAAATCCAAGTAATCCCAGAGGGTTCACATACTTTTTCCTGCAACTGTACTTTGCATGGACCATTCATGTGGCCACATGTGGGTATGTCCAAGGCGGTATGTGAGAGTAATCCACCTACGCAACCTTTCAGGTGGACTGGGATTTATAAAGAGAAAAGTGCGTGCACGTTTTTATAAAACAGATTACTTTTTGGCACACGCCATTTTCAGCTTTTGGTTGCATGTACACTTTTAGTATTGATCCTACACAATGTTTTATAAATGAGGCCCCTGGTCATGAAGACTAAATCTGCCTTATAAAGAAGCGAGTATTGGTATGTTCACTGAATCACTCATCACCAAGAAGCCTCACTGTTGAAGAAATTTACCATTCAACCATACATCTAAAACAATGCATTATTTACTCATACTTCACTTTCTACTGACTGGAATATTTGGAATGCTGATCACATTTAACACAGTCACAAGTTCAGTGGTAATTTGAGGGTTTTTAAATAAGATGATCCAGCTGCTCTCTTTCTCTATTAACTTTTCACTTCTACAAACCCAAAACCAGTGAAGTTGGCACATTGTGTAAATCGTAAAGAAAAACAGAATACAATGATTTGTAAATCCCTTTCAACCTATATTTAATTGAATACACTGCAAAGACAAGATATTTAATGTTCGAACTGAGAAACTTTATTATTTTTTGCAAATATTAGCTCATTTGGAATTTGATGCCTGCAACATGTTTCAAAAAAGCTGGCACAAGTGGCAAAAAAGACTGAGAAAGTTGAGGAATGCTCATCAAACACTTATTTGGAACATCCCACAGGTGAACAGGCGAATTGGGAACAGGTGGGTGCCATGATTGGGTATAAAAGCAGCTTCCCTGAAATGCTCAGTCATTCACAAACAAGGATGGGGCGAGGGTCACCACTTTGTGAACTAATGCGTGAGCAAATTGTCCAACAGTTTAAGAACAACATTTCTCAACGAGCTATTGCAAGGAATTTAGGGATTTCATCATCTACGGTCCGTAATATCATCAAAAGGTTCAGAGAATCTGGAGAAATTACTGCACGTAAGAGGCAAGGCCCAAAACCAACATTGAATGCCCGTGACCTTCCATCCCTCAGGCGGTACTGCATCAAAAAACGGCATCACTGTGTAAAGGATATCACCACATGGGCTCAGGAACACTTCAGAAAACCACCGTCAGTAACTACAGTTCGTCGCTACATCTGTAAGTGCAAGTTAAAACTCTACTATGCAAAGCCAAAGCCATTTATCAACAACACCCAGAAACGCCGCCGGCTTTGCTGGGCCCAAGCTCATCTAAGATGGACTGATGCAAAGTGGAAAAGTGTTCTGTGGTCTGACGAGTCCACATTTCAAATTGTTTTTGGAAACTGTGGTCGTCGTGTCCTCCGGACCAAAGAGGAAAAGAACCAGCCGGACTGTTATAGGCGCAAAGTTCAAAAGTCAGCATCTGTGATGGTAGGGGGGTGTATTAGTGCCCAAGGCATGGGTAACTTACACATCTGTGAAGGCACCATTAATGCTGAAAGGTACATACAGGTTTTGGAGCAACATATGTTGCCATCCAAGCAACGCCTTTGTCATGGACGCCCCTGCTTATTTCAGCAAGACAATGCCAAGCCACATTCTGCACGTGTTACAACAGCCTGGCTTCGTAGTAAAAGAGTGCAGGTACTAGACTGGCCTGCCTGTAGTCCAGACCTGTCCCCCATTGAAAATGTGTGGTGCATTATGAAGCATAAAATACAACACTGGAGACCCCGGACTGTTGAACAACTTAAGCTGTACATCAAGCAAGAATGGGAAAGAATTTCACCTGAAAAGCTTCAAAAATTGGTCTCCTCAGTTCCCAAACGTTTACTGAGTGTTGTTAAAAGGAAAGGCGATGTAACACAGTGGTAAAAATGACCCTGTGCCAATTTTTTTGCAACGTGTTGCTGCCATTAAATTCTAAGTTGATGATTATTTGCAAAAGAAAATAAAGTTTCTCCGTTCGAACATTAACTATCTTGTCTTTGCTGTGTATTCAATTGAATATAAGTTGAAAAGGATTTGCAAATCATTGTATTCTGTTTTTATTTACGATTTACACAACGTGCCAACTTCACTGGTTTTGGGGTTGTATTTGGGTTGTAATAAAACACTGATACAACAATATATTGTGATACTTTACAGTGCAATACTGAATGAGCATTTCATAGTTCAAAAATGTACATATTTGGCTTCCAGCTACTTTATGTCAGCAGGAATAGTTAAATTCTTGCTTAAACACATCCCTAACTCTTCTGTGATTGTATGTCGGAGGGCTGAAAACTTTAGTGACTGAAGTTGTTGGGAGTTTGACTTGAACTTATCACTCAAGATTAAGAAATAAAAATAGCCTTCAATGCTCCAGAGGAATCTTATTTGACGTGCATGGATCTGGTGCAGTTTTCTTTAAAATGCAATAAATATCACAGGAGGATAGAATTTCTCTGTTTCCTTTTTTTTCTCGATAAGGGAAGGGCCTTTTGAGCCTGGGAAGATGCAACACAATTAGGCTGTGTCCTGAGCACCTTCCTTGCATCTTTAAATAGAACCAGATTAGCCTTGCATTGATCCATTCCTATTGACACAGTGGCAGGAAATGCAATAATGGTGTATTCCCATTTATCCACTCTTCATTTGCTTAACTCTACACCATGCAGTGAAAGCTACTTTCAGGAAAAAAGACAAATTTGGTGGCTGAATGCACTTGTCAGTGCTTTATAGATAGCTAACAGTGCCAGAGGCAGCTGCAAGCAGAGCACCGCCATGACTGGCATATTAGCAGATGAGTAGTGCAACTTAGGAGCTGGAGGGGCCACTAATCTGCACAAAACTGTTTACACCGATCAGCAGAGACAGAATAAAATACAATATATCTCCATGGTTTGAGGGGACAGATGATAGATTTTTGTGAATGTTTGTGATCAGTCATAGTTAGTGTAAGAGCAGGAAAAAGGAGAACGTACCAGAGAAGTGAATGGGGGTATAAACTTCAATGACTGGCACACATACTGTATCCTAAGAAAGTTACACAGTGTATGGCTTGTATGATGGCTTGACATATTTTCACATATAAAAACAGATCAAAAGTGTCACAGTCATCAAACTATTTATTATTTATTGTGAAAACCACTTAGGAAGTAGGTCATAATGAAGACACTGGCAGATAACATAACATGAAGGGGTAACAAAGAGAGTCACAACAAGCACACAGGACTGTTTAGAGTTGCTGATAACTTTAAGCAGGGGCAGTCTCGCACTACCAGTTGACTTCCTGAGTCTGAGCTAAAGCTAGCTAGTGTTGGGCGAGCTTTGTCTCTCCTCCTTGTTACTGGATGCACAGTCAAAAGAACGGTGTCTACCTGCTTGTCATGGACTCGGGAGTGAGGCAAGATACAATAATAGCCCAATTTTTGAGTGTTCCCTTAAGAAAAAGGATAAATTAATGGATGGTTGGATGGATGGACGGGATGGAAGAAAGTTTGCATAGATTAATGAATAGATAGATTATTGGATAACTGTTTGAAAGATTACGAGTTTGGTGGTTTGGTTGAATAAAAAGATGCTTTTTAGAGCTCAATGGGTTGACTTAATCAATGGTGATTGCTAAATGGACAAATCAATGGATGGATTGATTGATAGCTGTTTAAATGGATTCACTTTTGGATGGATATTAAAGTCGGTAAATATTTGCTTGACTAATGATGGATGGATGGATTGATTGATGATTCAAGTTTTTACTAATGTTCATGTTAAGATGGATGTTTGAATATGTAAAGACTTGCTAGATAAATGTTTGGATTCTTAGATGGAAGATAAATGGATGTTTGGAAGGATGGAAAGATGGATGTTTGGATGGCTGGATGTTATTACTTTGGTTTGGTTAATTAATGGTTTTGGGATCCCACAGGCAGCATTGTGTACCCATATTAGTGAGTCTGTGCATATTCTTCCCAGACCAGATCTAATTTCCAAAGCCTGTGGTGTTCACAGTGAAATGTATTTATATACCACTTTTCAGGGGGGAATGTGAGATTTAAAGGCTCTGCAGATGCTTTTGAGAGGCATAGGGTTCAAACTGAGTGCACAATCAAGAAAAACTGAGCTCAACACCCTGCTCAGAGAGCCGCAGAGACCCGACACTGACTCAGCAACATCTTACAAAAAAAGTGGAGGGCAAAATCAAGACAATCCCTGTTTCAGGAGAGAAAATACTGCCACTCTGTGCTGCCAATCTCCCCTGCAAGTGAGCTGAATGCTTATAAAATGCTTCTTCCCTCTTCTGAAACCCTGGTGGCGTTTTATCTGCGAGGGACGGTGTCAAAAAAAACCCTTGAAACTGAAGGTAATGTCGATAATGAGCTTTCCTGTCTCTTCTCAAACTGTTGTGGTGGCAACAATGGAGTCCAAAAGGCTTGGCAGAGATGTCATGGTGGCAGAGGGGAGAAAAATGTTTGGAAAACCAATCTACGAACAAGCACGGGATTTCTCTGAAAACCTGAACCGTTAATATGCCAACAGAGCACAGGGACAGGGAGACGACACAAAGGGCTCTATTTTTGTGGTGGTGCATGGCTCATGGCTGTGCACTCAGTAAAGAAGAGTGAAGAAGCACTTTTTCACTGGGTGCACACAAATTTTTTTTTACTTAATCCTACTGATGTGAGAGCGGGTGTGCAGCACAGAGTGTCTCAGTCTAACTGATGTTAAAAATAACAAGGAATTACACAGTTTGTAAATGTACTGTAACGCAGAGTCTTTCACGTCCCTGGAACTGAGGCTATTCCACACCATGCAAACACACCAACCTGACTTTGAAGAAAACTCTTGAGAAATTTGACTTTGAAAAATACATTTTTTGAAGCCAAAAAAAAGTGACAAAGAGGTGACAAAGGTGACTTTTGAGAGACACAGCATGCTGCTGTCAAAACCAGTGTGATTGCCAGTAATCCTCATAAGAGAACATGCATCATCCGTCAAGTGCAGAGGACAACCTGTTATTCAGCACTAAATTAAACCTTGAAGAAATTTTTACTGAGCTGTCACAGTTTGTTTCTAAAGTGAGTAAGTTATTGGCATATACAGCATTCAGTGCAATAAGTCCAGTGTCAGCAGCACTGCTCAGACCAAAAGATGAATCCTGCAGCCAGTTTGTTAGGGGTCACCATACTGTTATCCATCATTACGAGGATGGGAAGAAATCAGTTGCTGCTTTCTGCTGAATGTGACAGCAGTGTGGATAGTAAGAATAAAAGTAGCTATGTTTTGCATATTGTACATTAGGGATGCATCAATCAAACTCAGGCCTTGTTCAAGGTGTACTTTGGTTCTGGATACAGTTTTCACTGCAGCTCAGTTTGGTTCTGACAGTTTGAGTGTTTCTCTTTTAGAGTTTAAGGAGTGTTCATGGACTTTTTACAGGGATTGTAATTGCATATTAGGGAGATTAGGCTTTAATTCTGTTTTAAAACTACTTTTATTTTACTTTACAACAAAACTAATCAGTGGATATCATTAATGAATGCTGTGATACAAAATAGATATAAGCACAATTTTAGAAGAAAAAAAAACTCTTTCAAGATTAAATTTCCTCTCTGGTAGCTCACGGCTGCCTTCACTATTTTGTAAGGGGAAAATACCCTCTAATCATTTAAAAATACTTCTAATCATCAAGTTTTTTGGGACTTATTTTCATTGTCTTGCCTAATTTTCTTTTTCTTGAAATTAAATTGAACATTTCCTCATTAATTTCTCTGTGCTGACTTTGAACATATCAAGATTTAACCGTACGTCAGCTTGTTATCAAGTCTGTTAATTCAGCTTCAACAACATTCTGATTTTCACAGACTCTGACCAGGTTGAAATATTTCGAATCAATGAGATTCATGAAATGGTTCCTGCTAAAGGTTAACCTTCAGCAGGAATCATAGTCATTGCTCTAGTTTATAGGTGAGACATTTTTTATTTAATTGATTTTAACATTTATTTGTGTTTTCAAGACCTGATAAATGCTAACGCACAGGTGGTATGATAAAACTGCATTATGCAACATGACTTGCGAGACTCAAGTGTCATGAATGAGCTCAAATATTTTAGGTTTTGGAGTCTTTCTTTATGTAAAATTCTCTCTGTTTTGTAAATGCCTTTTCAATATAACCTTGGATCAAGCTACTAACAGACACGGAAACATTATAAAAACAGAACATACAAGAACTTAAAGAAATTCAATCGGAACTTAAACAAAACCTGTTGATGAACCAGGCTGTTATTTCCCTGTATGGAGACATGTAACTTCTGTTTCTTTTGCAGCCAGCCACTGTTCACTACACTTAATCATTGGCTTCAGTAATGATAATGACAAATGTTTTTGCAGTTTCCCCTGGTCTGCAATAATCACATGCAGCTCATACTCATGCTTATGTTGGGATTGTATTGTCTTAAACTGGCCTCACGTTGTTGTGGTTTATGTTCACTGTATCTCCAAAGACTTTGACATCACTGTTTTAAATTACAAACTAGATTTGAAAAGTTCCCTTCTTTGACCAACTGTCATTCAAATACACCGATTATAAAGAGAGATACCACCACAGACATGGGAGTGTGTCAGCTTTCATGCAATTCCCAGATCTGTGAGAGCGACATAAAAATATACTTCAGACCAGTGCAAAGAAACTGGATATTATCTCTTCTTAGCGGTGAAAGTAGGTCTGATGCTATTCAAGGCTATATCCAAAGCCACCCTCTCCACTTCTAATAAAATTCATTTAATCCCCCCTAAAAAAAAAACAGGCAGAAAAACAGTGAAATTAGTTTTTCAATGAAGAATGGACGGAGAAGTATGTGTTTATCTTATCGTCCAGCTGTCTTTGTTGCAACAGTGCTGCTCAGAAATGAATACTGCGAGAAAATAATGTGATCTTACTGCCGTTTGTATTTGGTAGAATGAAATCTCTTTTGGTTTAATAATACGATGAAATTAAATGTGTGTTTGAAGGCTAAAGAGTCTCTGCTGTTTGATACGAGGAGTTTAAAATATCGTCTTTTTTTAACTACAGATTAGACTTCATTTTAATAGCAAGCGCTTTCCATATTAGGATATATTAGAGCGTCCAGACAGGCACAAAGTGAGGATCTGCATTGTTATTTCTGATTAATGTTGTTTTGCTAACATTTAAAAGTACTTTGTAGACATCAGAGATATATTTAAATCTTATTTCACACAAAAAAGGAATTAAGAAAGGCTGACAACAAGACTGGTAAATAATAGAGATGCAACAATTCTCAATGAAATATTGAACTGTTTGTTTCAACGTCCATGTTTCAATACAAACATAGAAATGGCTGTGTCTTGGTTTTCAGTAAAGAAAAGGCATATTGATTTGTGCACTTTTCTCTCTGTATTTGGGCTGCTGCATTTTAGTCCATGAGTCAGAGCACAGGGATGTGCAAACTCTTGCTGTGGAAAGTTGGGCCGAGACATCACACAACTGCTTTGAGAACAAAAGCAGCAATTTGCACCCATGCTCAAAATTTTGGGGGCCCTGCATCCTTCTAATTTGTGGCTGAGTAGGGGGGAAGACAGTTCAGCATTTGCCAAATCTAAAATCAACAGTGTTGATCAAAACAGCACTGAAGCCTTGCAGGCCCTGTTACATAACATATCTTTTAAACCACTAATGCACAGACATTCATTAGCTTTTGCAGGAGGAACAAAAACTTCAAGCACATCAGCAGAGTGCATTTAAGCAAAACATGCCTTACCCTTGACCTGGTAACTCTACTAAAGAGTCACAACATATATGCCCCTGCAGCTAAATAAATATCCTTGTCTGCTAAAATTAACCATGACTTTATTGAATGTCCTGTTAGTAAACAAACATCATCTCTTTTTAAAGTCTTGCTGAAGTCGGAAGGATGACCATTAAAAACAAACTTAAAGATCCTCAGTTGTTATTAACACGTTGATGCTGATCAATGACTGCTCATAAAACGACAGGTGGACTAATAAGCAGGATGTCACCATGATGTGCCAAAATACATCAAGATCAGAAAAATCCAGTATCTGTCTAAAAACATGGATAACAGTGATTAGTTACATTTTAAACTAGATACAAAAGATGTTCCCAAGGAATAAAAAAAATTGAGAAGTACTACTTTTCAGTGTGTTATTTTTATTAAATGTTTAAATCATAAACTGCATCAAGGATGTTGATGGAAAATTCTTTTGTTGCATGCTTGTAAAATGCAGAAATTGTTAAGCAATAACAATTGTTTTTTTTTACATCAATAACATCTTGCTGTTCTGAAATAAAGACCAAAATACTGCAGAATGGAAAATATTATCACAAACGAGGGTTTTGATTAAGGTAACCAGAGCATAACCCCTCTGCAGGGGACACAGATACATTACAAGACATGAAGGGTTATATTTTTCATTGTCTTCATGCTCACCCCATGTTTCCAAACTTTTGACATTCGCCATAGATTGTTAACCCACAAACGAACGGGAGATGATGCTACACTTGCTACACTTGGCTACTGGACTTACAGTTGTCCAGCCTTGGCCCAGGAGAAGGTGGAGATACAGTATGTGTCTGTTGGAGATCCTGGTAAATCTGCCAGAGGGACTCTCAAGTCAGCTGTTTATGACAAAGCTGAAATTGGATATATTTAAGTTAATGCATCAGCGTATTGCAAACAAAGCTTTATAGATTTCTGCGGGACATCAGAGGTTCCACAGTGTCTACAGTCTAGCTCCTTTACTGTATTCAATGATCAATGCTACCAATCATAGATCTTACGCTGCAGTTTCTTCATGTCTGCAGCCTGTCTGACGCCTCCTCTGGTCAGTAGGCTGTATTTATCCACTGATGGATTAAAAACTTTGGAATGACTTTATGTCTCAGTGCCCCCTGTACCAACTGCACATGTTTGACCTATACACTTCCCATAATGCACGGCTACATTGTACTTCTCTGTAATTGGGAACTATGTTGCCGAGATGTGAAAATCCACTGTGTGCTCTACTGTCCTCTATCAGGGCAATGAAATCAAAAGCACTGACCCATGAGGCCGAGCGTGCTTGATGCAACTCCAATACTATTTAGCAAATGACCGAGTTAAATGCAGTGGTTTCCAAAGAGAGGCACACAGACTTTTTGTTACACTGAAACACAATCAATCACCTTTTTCCATCAGTGGATGCAAGTTGCATTTGGGTCTGTTTAATCAATCAATGTGCTAAAACAACGGAGTGGAATTCAAATCAGAACAGAGAGCTTTATAAATGAGGTACTGATGATACATTCTGGGATATCCAGCCAAACGTGGGAAGACCTTGCTTTCTCTTCTGCAAAAAAAAACCACTTTAAATGTGTTATGATGTACATATTCACTGTCAACAGGCTTTGATGTCACTGACCTAGGTGTTACACGGCGTATAAATGATGAAAGTAGTTTTGAAGAGCATGACAAGCAATAAAGGTGGTGTTTGCACTTTTTTGAAGAAATGTGAACCGCTCTGGCAGAGAGTAATATTCCTGTCTGCATCTGATGGAAATAAAGATTCACAAACTCCTCCTGTGTCAGAGAAGTTAAAATCATGTTTTTGGCTTTACTTTGATCCAACATTTTTATAAAGTAAGAAACTTAAATAAACAAAATACTCTGTTGAAAGTGACAGTGTATACTAGGACTGCAACAATACGTTTGGCCCATGGGTTTGGTAACTTAGCTTCCTGGTCAATGGTGGAAAAACCAAAAAACACTGTAATCATTTAATCCTGGAAACTACAATTGAACACATCTTGAAAACCTTTTCTTTAATAGTCTAATTGTCTATGCAGATCACAATCATTGTGTTAAAAATGCTCACAGCAGGTTTGATGTGCTCAAGTCAAACAAGAGTCAAAAATACATATATTTCTGAATTCAGTATTATTGTTGCACTACTTTAGTATGTTCATTTTCTCTTTGTCCTGCAGGCACAGAGTCAACATTAGACTAAAGCAGGGATGTCCAAACTATAGCCATTTACAATTGGCCCCTAAAACAGTTGAATTAATGAAGGCAATTAGAGTACAGCAGCAAATATCGTCAATCATGCACATTTTCTGCCATATTTACATCGTCAAAAGTAAACATTTTTACAATTACAACGTATATTGCAAATTCATCTTCAAGCTGCAACATTTTTGTAGTTTGCTCTTGTTTTGTGTCTAACTGAAGAACGCTGTCAGTGTCTCTGCTGCTCAATAAGGCAATCTCGCCCTGTGAATCCAGTGATAGCCTGGGGTTACAAGGGCCACTTGACAGATGATAACCCACTCCTAAACCCCAAAAACTTCAACTTAAATACACTAAAAGTGAGCTGCAGCAAGTGGCTCAGTCATCCATGTATTTGTTTTTATGTGGCCCTTCATGCAAAAAGTTTAGACACCCCTGGACAAAAGGTTTAGTTGGTTTGCCCCATGTACCAAGGATGATCTGCTCCTGGCCAACGATACTTTTCTACATGTTGTTTCTCACGCTCCATCCCCAAATTCTGAATCCATCCACTGTCTCCTCCACTATAATGAAGGCAGGAAAGGTGACACTACCCACCCATCCTCTCCCCACTTAACAATAATGCATTGCTCATAGAGCTGTTGACGTCATATTTTAAAATTCCACAGCCCACTCTCTTTTCCCTGTTACCCATGATGACTTCAATGTCTCTGTTGTCTTTAAAATAACTGCCTCTCGCAACAGTGTGGCACCAGCTTTAGAAAGGTGCAGGGCACTGAGTGGATGGCATTGAGAGGGTATTGTTAAGCACAAAGGGAAATGAGATTGATGCCTCAAACTAGTTTGAACCACTTCTTACCTGTGATAAGTTCTGAATTACCAACCACAGAGTAACTTTACATACCCTCAGGATACATCCAATTACAAATTAATTGTTTAGTTTTAAACCTAGTGGTCAAAAATGCTCTATACATGAATAGCTTTAATTATAGGTCATTATCTATGTGGCATTATCAAACTATGAAATCAAAGTATTTCCTTTTTGTTTTGTCTTCTTAAATATCATAGACCTGGTATTAAAGAGGTTAGAAGTCCAAACCAGCTGGTTTATGTGATTGAAGATCTGATTGTCAGTGGTCTTTCTTAGACATTTTAAACTGCTCTACATTTTTCCTATAACCAACTGCCTTTTTTTCATTTGCACTATCCATGGAAAAATAAAGACATCACAATGTCCCCTTGTCCCGGTATTGTTCAGCCCTGTATATACTGTGTAAAGAAAAAACAACACTACTGCCATCTACACCAGTTGTAGCATATACTACTCCCCTCACTTCTTTTTGACAGCCCTTTTATTTGAAATGGCCCAAAAGCCAAACCAGAACTGTTATTATTGCCAACAAAACACAACTTCACTCTCCCACAAGTATCAGTTTCACCTGATAGCGCTTGACTCAATTTACCCCGGAGTTGTTTCCTTCAAGGCAGTTGGTCTTCTGCCATCCTGCTTGATGTACAGTTTTATGACACCATATATCAGACTGTGTTTTCCTTTGTGAGGCCTTGAGTCTAAGAGAAGACTAAGGAATCAAAGAATTGTGTGTTCTGCTTGTAAGCTATTGTTGATATCATTTTTAAAGCCAATTTTACAACAAATAACTAATAAGTAATAATAAGCAATGGTGGTTCAGACCTGGAAAACAAAACACAGTTGCTTTACTGTCCTTTGCAAATGAATATCACTGCTGAATTCTTTTTTTTACTGTGTTGCATTTTTAGTGTACATTGTGATAGCAGAATAGACCCTCCTGTCCATTACAGCAGCGTGGGTTCTCCCACCAAAACAGCTCTCACTTTAATTCAAGTGAGGAGCAGAGGGACTCAATGTTGGGCTATTGAAACAATCACAAAAATGAAATATTGCATCAGGAATGAACAGAAAAAATGTCATAGCATGTGACTTTCTCTTATACCCTGGTGATTCCAACTGATGCTAATGCAACACATTTTGACGACACACTATTATTTTCTATCTGTTGTCTCATTAATTATGGGTGAACACTTTGACTGTCCTTATTTACCTCTTTATGCTTTGATGGTGTGCATGTGTGGCTGTGTTTTGTGATTTCAGTGACCACCTCACAATGGCACCACTGTCTGCATGAAGCACAGGACAAAAGTCCGCCACCTTGCTACTAAGTTGTAGTAACCTCCAGGGAGGCTATGTTTTTGCTAGCGGTTGTTAGTTTGTCAGTCAGTCTGTGTGCAGGATAACAAAAAACCCCTGCTAAACAGAGGAGTGAGTAGTCCCATTTTGACAGTAATCTGGACTCATATGTGGATCCAAAAATTGATTAAAGGATTTATTAACACTGCAAGATAAAACAGTTTTCACATTTGAATTTATAACTGTGCTAACCGTCAGAAATGCCTTGAAGAAGGCTTGTGCACTTGGAGCACTTCTAAGATTTTTTTGGCTTGTCACCAGCACAATAATATATTAGTCTCCAATTTGATCCTGATCACCTCTGCCAAGGAGGTTATGTTTTTATCTACATTTGCCAGATTGTTTGTTTGTCTGTTTGTCCTTCTGTCAGCAGTACAACTCAAAAGTTCTCATTGGATATTGATCTGATTTTCAGGGCATGTTGGCCACGGCCTAAAGAAGAAGTGATTATGTTTGGGTGGTATTACAGATGCTGATCCAGGGTTTGTTAACATTAAGTGATAGGATAGTTTTCCACATTTTCAACAACAATTTGGTTAACAGTGTCAAAAATGCCTTACTAAAGGTTTGTGCTCCTGGAATATTCCACTCAAGTTGTGTTATTTGTTTTTTTCCTTCAACCTGACCACTCATGCACACCCAATCTGCCTACAGCAACACATAAACCCTGCAGATTGTACTGACTTGATGCTTACTTTGTTCTTATTCTTTCCATAGGAGCAACATCCAACCTGCAGGAGGAAGTATCAAGCTATACATTATTTATAAACTGACATGTTTTAAAGTTCAACCTCATGTGTGCTTGTGAGATTTAAGGGGTGTCAGAGCAGAGTTATACTACAGCCTGTGGAGCTGAGCTCTTTGTGCCAAGTTGTTCAGACATTCGACTGGCAGAGCAACTCTGTCTTTCAGGCCTAAGAGTGGAAAATGTTTTCAACTTGTTTGCCACCTAATCAACTAATATAAAGTGTAGCAACTTGTTTTTATGTCAAAGCACATAATCATGTTAATTCAAATAGTGAGACCAAACTTTTAATGAATTTAGTTTTAAGGAAGCACATAATTGACCATGACGGGTAACTGACAATGATATGTATTTTAACTAGAAGGTTGGGGTTCCCTTCCAACTCCTGTAGTCACAGCATCATGTCTCCCTCTGAAAGACACGTTAGTCCAAAAAAGGACAGATATTAAAATCTAGTACCAATGTGGTGCGGGCACAAATATGTTCATTGCATAGAGAACCAAATCTGCGCCATGTTGGTACCATTCATGAAATGTTGGAGCCATAGATGCTGAACCTCCCTGGCTCCTGTTTGGTTAGCTTCAAATATTGCCCTCTGACTGAAGAAATTCAACTTACAAGGAACAGAGGTATGGGCTTTGACAAGAGTAAACATTGATAATCCTCTTTTTTCCTCTTAAGTGTATGAACTCAGAACTGCTTCATAACATAATTTTTCAAGGATCAATTTAGCTGGGAATTTTTAATAAACAAAACTATAGTATAAAACTAGCTTACTGCAGCTCCATTGCTGCATCAGTGCTGTGAAAGTGTGTATAAAGGCATACAAATATAATCTACTTCTAGTCGGAATGGGCATCTCTGAATTGCAGGTAAAAAGGAATTTGAGCAGTCAGATAAATAGAAAAAAACACCAGTCAAGCTTAAGTTGCCATGAAAGACTTTGTTTAGAGGAGTGTGACCTAGAGTCATGCACAGTATCATGTTGAAAATGTAATATGGCTGGTCCTGAAGGTCACACAGAATATCTATTTAACCATGAAAAAAACTAAAAATGTGGAATAAACTATGATTTTGATCTCAGTCAACATAATCATTAGTATGATTTTCTATATCTGAGCAGCCGTACTAACAGCTTGGCTCCATCTCATGATCACAATGACAAACAGGTGTGAGTGATATTGACTCCCATGTTCAGCAACACCCTTAAGTGCTATCCACATGTGGCATGATGACTCTTGATTAAATCAAAGGAGCTTTACGTAACAGTGGAAGAGGTCGCACGTTGGGGAAATCTCATCTTTGGTCCTGGAAGTTCCTCTGATAATCTGTGAGATGGTCAGACATGAGTCAATAGTCCACGACTGGCTAAATCCAATTAAGAGGCAGAAATAAGACTATAAAACCTTTTGCATTGAGACTGTTAGATTTAACAGTCAGGGATGCAAAATGCAAGTAAGGAAAACAACATCAAGCATAAGTAAAACATCAGTTAATGAGTAAATCAAGCAGGCTTGTGCTGTGAGGACTACCCACTGAGCAATTCTGATTATGATTGGAGAGAAAATTGAGAGAAAATGGCTTATTTCCTCATTCTGCCTTTGCTGCCAAATTAATTTTCACACCAAAGACAAAGTCTGTCTCTAAGCTATGATAAAGACACCAGAAAGATGGCCCCTGTTGCTCAAAATTATGATTGCATAATTTCAGTAGGCTTAGTGGAAGGGAAAAGAAGGATGCTGGCCAAGAAAGTTAACAGAACTTCACTTGAATGAATTATGAATTTCAATGAGTAAAATCGGTTTGTTAACAACCAAAAGACTGACTAAATATTTAATTCTGGATTTATCATACAACCCATCAGGGGCTCCCAGCTGGCAAAAATAACTGCAGATGATGATACTGGTGCGGGTTGGTGGCTGCCACGTGCATGGAAACACCTTGTCAGTTTTCCGTGGGTCTTAAAAGACACAACATATTATTCAGGATGTTGTTCGTTTGTAATTTACTATTCTGACCACTAATCTTAAAATTCAACTGTTGATTAATCAAATACGGCAAGAGTTTGATTCACTACTTTCATTCAGAACAACACCTCTATGAATTATACTTCAAAGGTGTTTTATTTTCAGTAATACACTTGCCAGCCTTGTGATTAAGTACACATTGATGGTACTGGATTAGAACTCTTTTTAACAGAGGTGTCCCAATCCAACATTGGTATCGGATATCAGTCCGATATCAGCAAAAAAAAAAAAAAAAATCTGATTATATTGGCCTGCATCTAAAATATCCAATATAAGCACTCCGATACAAGCAGTCCATTCTAATTTATTTTTATTTATTTAATTTAGTTGAAGGATATGCTTAGAGTTAAGTTAAACACAGAGGTTATTTTGCAATTTTAAAAATATATGTTATGTTAAGGTTACTTTCATGGTCTTCTAATTTATTTTTCATTTATTTTATTTAATTGTACTATATTCTTATGTTTAAGGTTAAATTGCCTACTGTGCTCTGTTTTGTTATCTCACTTGATCAAGCCTTTTCTTACAGTCCATTCTACAAAATAAGTAATAAAAGTATGTATGATTCCTGCTGATGTCATATGGGATAGATATCGGTATCGGCCAATGCTCAAGGCTGAAATATCGGTATTGTATCCGAGGTGAAAAAGTTGTATCGGGACACCCCTACATTTTAACCTTCAGAACTGCCTTAATTCTTCACATCATGGATTCACCAAGGTGGTGGAAACATTGCTCAGAGACTTGTCCAAATTGACATAACAGCATCACTCAGTTGTGTCAGATTTACTGGCTGCACATGCATGATGTAAATCCCCCCTTTAACTACATGTGCTCTGTTGGATAGAGATCAGGTTACAGTGGGGGTCACTGGAGAACACTGAACTCATGGTCATGTTCAGGAAACCAGTTTGACATGATGTGAGCTTTGTGACATGACATGTCATCCTGACGGAAGTAGCTATCAGAGGATGGTTACACTGTGATCACGAAAAAATGGACACTGTAGAAGCCATTTCAAACTTATTTGAAGAGGTTAAAATTAAGTCAACAAATTAAAGCTTCAGTTTAAATGACTAACCATGAGGGTCACTTCCATTCCTTTATTGATAAATGGAAGTGGCCCTAATGGTTAGTCATTTAAACTGAAGCTTTAATTTGCTGACTTAAATTTAACTTATTTATATAAGTGGGTTGCTTATATAACTCATAGATTTATCCATACCTATCTGGAATGTTTAGTTTTGTGTCAAGTTCTAGTTACAGGGGTCAGCCAGTACAAGTGTGGAGTGTAGCCTTTGGCTTTGTTCAGGTTGAGACGAGCTGGATGCAAAATGTTTTGTGTCCATGAAAAGGGGAACCTAAATCATGACATAAGTTTTTCTGTTTTGATGTTGAATCATGGAATCCTCATCTGCCCAAATAAATGGGGCGTCAACTGCAAACCTGTGAGTAATGAAGTTATTAAATGAATCAAAGTGGACACGCATCAGATCACCAGTTAAGTTTACATCATTAAGTTGGCTTTTAAAACTGTTAGAGGGGAATCTGCCACCACAGACTTCGTCAGCAACAGTACTCAAGTCGGTTGTAGTGTTAAACAATCCTCCTTTGGTATAAAGGGGACCAAACTGTGCCACTCTATTATATTACCACCATCCTGAATCATTGATATAAATTAAACTCAGCTGTGTCAGTAAAGAGCGATTGTGCGCGATATAATAACACATAATGAAGGATGCCATGTTACACAAGACACTGGAGCCAGTAAGCAACTAATTAAATGTTACTAGACAAGTCAACACAATGCTCTGGCAGGAAGGCATTATGTCAAACAAACCATTCACAAATAAGGTAGCTTTGTACTCATTCATGGAAGTTAAGATCACATTCAGTATATAATGTTTTGAACAATACTCTGGCCCTGGAGTCAGGATATGCTCTTTAACTACAGCAGTGCAGCAGCATGTCAAAATGAAAACACCTTGGAGAACATCTGAGTGATCAACAGCATATAGGTTTGAGAAATTAGCCCCAATTTTCTGTTGTTATTTATGAAAATTTCATTGTATTATTCTTTATTAATTCATTTGCCCATAACAAGTTGTTTTGTGTTTGACTGATTTGCCTTCTATTTATCTGTGATAAGGATATCTTGGTTCCAATATGAGAGGGATTTCTGCTCATTGTCTGCAACGGTGATGAAGGCTCATGGCTTCAACCTGTCTGTCACTTATCTGTACGTTGCAGCTTTGCCCAGATTAAAAGAAGTTAAAGGACATTTTGTGGGCTGACTGTGCCATTTTCCTTTGACTTTTTTTAGTTGTCCACCTCAAGAGGCTGCACTGTTCCACTGTGAGTCTTTTTACTAGAGTCAGAACTCACACTTGGCCCATTTTAAAGGCTATATGGGCCAAATAACCAAACCCCGTACTCTCACTCCAGCAGTTATTTTTGATTTATGATTAACTAACACAGAGTTAAAGCGGTAAACCTGTAAAAAATGCCACATAGTGCTTGAATGTTGTGTGGCTAGTTTAATGCTCTACCCTGCAGCCCATGACCTCTTTTTCTGAACAGATGTAGAGTCTCTGTGCTGAACATTAATTGAAGTACTGCTGCAACAAATGGACATTTCCATTCTAAAGAAATTTAATTAGGCTGCAGTCTTTTTTGATAAATGAATGCCATTTTTTCTCGGGGAAGATCCAGTTGCCTCATCTTGCACTGGCTGTAAATGCTATTCCTATCGATTAGACCACTAAGGGGGCTCTGCAAAGGTCATAAAAGCCATTAAACAAGAATTGCATCCTTGATATGTACTCTGAAGAACGTTTTACGTTAAGTGTTCAACCTTGACATAACAGTAAACAAAAAGGGGGGGGGGGGGGGGGGGGGAATCATGTCTACTGAAAGTGCAAAGATTAAAAGATTGGAGGAAATACCACAACTATTGAAGGACCACTGAATGTCCTCACAGAAGCTTTAAGTGCATGCTTGGAGAAATGTGACAGAGAGAAAAAGACTCCTCTCACCTGAGGGAGATGTCAATCCAAGCAAATTAAAGAAATCATTGCAAGGTTAATTTCACATTCAGTGCCAATGCCTACTAAGTCCCGTTGCAGTAAGCAATTTTCCACATTGTGTAGAGGCGCAGTGAGCATGCTTCCTTCAGGGCTGAACTACACAGATAGAGTAGGCATCGCTCAGGAATCCATTATAGCATACAGCAGCATTTTCTACATCAATTTATCCTTTTAACTCCTGAAAATGGAGAACAACCCACGCTGCTACATTGTGTGTCGCTGCCTTCTGGCCTCGACTCAAGGTGTGGGACAGAACCAGGGGTAGAAACAGCGTGTGCAGAGAAGGCTGGGAAAAAAAAAACGGCTGGTAGACTATGTTGATACATAACCCTTACTCTGCCTGCTGGCTGTCAACTGGAGGCTGCTAAAATCCATAAAGGGGGAGATGGGCCAAAGGAGGCCAAAAGTCATATCTGAATGCATGTGCTGTGGCCTGAGTAACCTGTGGAGTTACCTAGCTGATACTCTCTAATGTTGGCAGGGAAACACAGCTTTGGATGCCAGAGATAGCTGGGCTGAGGATCTTGTGACTGTATGGCACCACTTTGCTGAAAACATCAAACAGTGAAGATTAATTCCCGTACACTGTACACAAGATTGCACAATTAATAGACAAAATAGCCGTTCATAGAAGTGTAAAAATGTTTCATATAGGGATGTAAATCAGGAACAAATCCCAGTCAAGAAACCAGATCAGGGCTGTACAGTTTATCATTTCAACATTGCAATTGCAATGTGCACATGTGCAGTAGTAAAGGAGGCAACACTCATTTCCTTTATCACGTACATTTAATATATGTCAGATATCCTATCAGTAGTATTTCTCAGAGACCACAGTGCTTTTAAGTTCTTGTGTCACCAGCACTTACAGGTTAGCCATAGAGAATGCTTATTATAGATGCAGGGGTGTCACACTTTAAAGAATGAGACTGCAAATTGGAGACTTTTTAAATCAAAACTTAAAAAATACGGGTCTATATAATGATCTTTCATTTGGTTGCTGTTATACATAAGTGACAAACAAAAAAAGAACTACTGTATGTTGGGATCAACAAAACACATTAATATCTCTACTCTTTCATTATGTGAGTTTCAAAATAATTAAATCTTCATAACCTTTATGTTTGTGGCATCAAACACAAAAACACCATGATTTTCAGTCAAACACAGGAATGGTAATTAATAAGATTTTACTGATAGCTAGAGCTGGACAATATATTGATTACATTGATTAATTCCAATAACTTTCTGTAGAAGATTTAAAAATTAAAAATCAAATACTTAAATTGTAAGTAGACGCAAAGTTTGAAAAATATGAATCCTGAAACTTACAGTTTTCATGATGGTGGCCCTGTCAGGTTTTGCACAAGCACTTTTATTGGCTTGTATTTATTTAATTTTTTTGAATTAGATCAAATATTGATCAGAGAAAAACATGTTGACAAGCTGCAAAAATCCCTGAGCTTTCAGTGTTTATGTAGGCTAACCTGCCTGCATGAGAACTACGTAATCAACATTTTATGGCACACACTTTAATTTGAAGACAGAAATTCTGATTGATTTAGAAATATATGTTAACAACATAAAAGGTAGAACTTGATTCATGTCATTTTTGTGTCACTTGGACTTTTTTTGCTCTGAGAGGGGAAAAAAATCGATTATAATCAGAAATCAAGTTTTGTGGGGAAAAAACCTGGGATTTTATTTTCATGCGATATCACCCAGCCTTACTGATAGCAATGCTTTTCTGATTCTGCATGCTGATACGGTTCTTTAACGGTTCCTGTAAATACACTGTGTGGATGAAACAGGATTGCACAGGTTTTCATTGGCAACAATGAGAGGGCATTGAGAGGGCACCACTGATAAATTATGCTGTGAATTGACAAATGTCTCTGTTAGTTGACTGTGTTTCCACCCTCTCTTAAAATCACAGCCTACTTTGAGATTTATTGACAACATTTATTATTGCGTTCAATCAGTTATCAGGAGGCTGCAGGTTTGAGTCCAGCTCTGGCTGCCACATGTAAATATATCCTTGGGCAGGACACTTGACCCTCAGTTGCTCCTCCTGCTGCATCTGTGGCATTTAAATGGGTATGAAAGGGAAAAACAACACAGTCAGTGAGTGAATGGGTGGGAATTGGGCTTGTCCTGCAGTGTAAAGCACTTTGAGGAGTCAGAAAGACTAGAAAAGTCAATTTGAGCTTAAATCCATGAAGTAAAAATCAGTTTACTAAACCAAGTCCATTTGGTATTGTTCCTGCAGACTACTTCTGATGAGAGCTCGACGTCCCCTGATTTGCAAAGCATGTAGAACAAAGTGAATAACTGGTAAGGGAATAGGTGAGCATTTAGACTAATGATATTAATTCCTTAAGCTTTTACCTATCGATTCTCAACTTGAATTGGTTTGTCATTCCCATCCCTAGTTATGTATTCAGACAGAAGAGAGAGAGCATTGTGGCGACATTGTGAAGACCAAATAGAACTGACAGAGAGCCCTGGCTTCTTTTAGGTTCAAACAATGCAACACACTTGTGCATTAACCTTTAGTTAAGATGCTTTCTCCTCAAAGGATGCTCATCGGTCAGTGCTTATGCATACTGAGGTGAACTGAAGCATTAATAGAAAGATCTGTCTGATTACAGACTTTGAATCAGGCTAATCCAGCTGCTGTGCAGAGTTCATGCTTAACAGGCATTTATTAAACGAAAATCAACACAGAAATGCATTCTCCAGTTCCATCACAGTTTTTAAAAGCTTGTTTGGTTGAAATTGTGTCACCACTGATTGCTAACATTAGGCATAGCCGATCCATGCTTTGGTCGCAAATTAGTACTTTGGTGCAGAACATGTTTCATAAAATGATAAGCAGGTATCTATAACTGACATTTAAAGCTTTGTTAGAACACCAGACTACACAGCAGGGATAACCAGGGTTTGAAATAATGACAGAGTTTACCACAAGGACAACTCTGTTTATTTGGCGTAGACATCCAATGAGTCCAGTTTGCCCTCCAGCTGAGGGCGGGATAGACATGACATCAGGTGCAAACGTTTACACGGGAAAGGTTTACATGGTAGATGCCCTCATGCATGTTGTGTCGTACAAAAGCAGAAAGAGTACAGCTGACAAGAAAAAATCTCACACCATGGGGAGGCATGTGGAAAAACAACTACAAAATGTAGGAACTTGAGCGTCTCAAAAGTATCTAGAACTATTTTACAAATCATCCAGTGACAAGGCCAAGTACAGGAATAATAAACTTCAAACCTGACAATGTAAATACTTCAATACTGCCTGTTTTTTCATCTGAATTAATGTAAGGGGTAGTTTGAGTTCAATACAAAAGAAATTCCTTCATTTTAAAAGTTTAAACTCCTTTAATCTTCAAAATTGACTAGAAAAGAAGTCAGAAAGGTTTAAAGGATGTCGTTAAAGGAGAAAGAAAAGAACGACTCAAGGTGGATTAATGGCATCATCTCAATGTAACACCTCATCCCATTTTACATTTGAACCTTAGCAAAAGTTCTCCACATATTGTTGAATGAACTGCTTTGACTGAAACAGTGTGTGGAATTGAATCAATCTGTTGAGTTCGGCCTACGCAGGAGTACTCCTCTCTCTGCAATCAGTGTGTGATATTCAAAACAAGAAAGACTTTTGATTCATATTTAACATTTGTATTCAGAAGAATCTGAGGAATTGAAATAAGAGCGTAACTAAATGGAACTGTGATAGAACGTGTATAAATATCTCTATACAAAATGATGAGGTTAGTACTATAGTGATAAAGTCAGCTACTTCAGGAGAATAACTTCGAGCCAACAGCTCGACTTTAACTGCCCACCTCTTGACAGTGGGTGACTGTAAAACAGACTGCTGCTGCTATGAAATAAATATGAACACATAATACGTGTATTTATAATATAAGAATCAAGTGTCGCTTGTTTTTTTTAATAAATTCACCCTAGAGCAATTCTCTTGATTGTGAATCACTTAAGTGCTAATGAGAGTTTAACTGTAAACTGTAACATAAACAAGACAGAACATAAACAGTCCTGAATACCATCATCTAGGGGTGTGCGATATGACGATATTAAATCGTTAAGGATTATAACGTGGGATGATCTCATAAAGCAGAAAGATCGTCAGATCGTCTGTGTGGGCGCAGAGACTTTGACGAGCACCCGACTAGCCAATCGTAGCACATTAGGCGCAGTGCATGGCAGTATCTCCTGTTTGGTTATGTAGCGTGAAGCCATGGTGGAAAGAGAAAAGGAGATAAAAGCTTGAAGATGTCTGAACAAAAATCTGTTATAAAACAGCTGTATTATTCACTCAGATTATAGACATTGCAGTTAGATAACATTTGTTTTGAATTGTTGCACTTAAAGAGATAATGTTGATATTGTTGTTCATTACCTTTTATGTTTACATTTATTGCAATTTTTTATAAAAACTGCACTATTTAAATTAAAACCTGTTCAGAAAGTTTCTTTGTCTTAAATTGTTATTTTTTTCTTTTAGTGTTTTACATGTTTTATATGTTAAACATAGGGGAAAATGGTCAAACATGCAAATTAGTCTAGAAAAATAAACTTAAAAAAGAATCGTGATCGTGACTTTATTTTTAAAAAATCGTGATATGATATTTTTGCCATATCGCCCACCCCTACCATCATCTTCTAGTAAGAATCTAGTTTGTCAGTCAAAGAATCAGAGGAATAAGAAACTAACATGACTTACAGTTAATGGCTGCCCCATCAATCTAAATGTATGCCTAATGTCGGCTTGTCCACTTGTTTGCTGTGCCTCTTGTTCTGTCATCCTCTTGGAGTTATCTTTTAATTTATATTAAATCAATAGTAACAAATATGATAAGGACAAATTTATGGTCTGGGGATCTATGAATTCGCTGCCATCATGAATTCTTCTTTCCCCTTGTCTCTGGCCATTCAGGCTTCAGTGAACGTCTGTTCAGCTTGAGTCTGGTTCTGCTCAAGATTTCCTGCAGCTAAACAGAGGTGATTGAAGCAAAGTGCTGTCCTCATGCTGGATTCATGCTGGGTTTGGAATTAAAAATAAAGAATAAATAAAATATATAATAAAATAAAACAAAGGAAAAAATGACTCAATTATATGAGTTTAAGTATGACACTGACCTTTTCTTAATGTGTCTTGAGTTAACACTGCTTTGATTTGTTTAATACAGAAAGTATTTTTAGATGAAGCTCTTAAGGCGACTTACAGAAGAACATTTTCCTGCACCTTTAGTCAGATCTATCATTGCAGTGTTGAAGTCTGTGTTGAAATTTGTTTTGGGACCAACAGGTTAAAAGATAATCTTCTGAGCTAATTAAGTTACATATTGCTGTACAACAAATGGATTCTGTGTTTTGTGATGCGTTTGAGGTCCAGTCTGTAACATTATGATGTGTATATATTGGCTCAGTAAAATAAGTCTCTGACAAATGTAGATACTTGATGTGCTCATGTAACTAAAATAAAACAATGGCAAGAACCTGCATGAATAGCATAGATCGGGGGGGGGGCAATATGTTTGTTTTCTCATCAATGTAAAACAATTACCTCAGTTGGAAGATGACGCTGTTAATGTTCTGAGACTGATTGCCTTTTAATTCATTAGACTATTTACACTGTTTAGCCAGTTGGATAGAATTGTGTTTTAACCGGGTACTACTTTTGTTAATTTCCATACATAAACACACAAATCTGGATAAAATTCAAAACACTGTTTGAGTATTCAAAAACAAAAAGGTGATATTAGAACACACTACAGTTGTACAGACTGTACTTATCAAAAGTAGGAAGACAGAATGACTCACTGCCTAATCAAAAAAAAACAAAAACATAAAGAAAGAATACTATCTTAGTGTAGCAATGCATAGGCAACATTTATTCATATGGATGCAAAAGATAAAGTTTACCTCACTCCAGCTGCACCTAGACATTATGCTGATTTTGCCAAGACAATTTCATAATTCAAAATCATAAAACAGCAGTTAAACTGCATTTAGGACATTGGTATTGAACTGGTATCAGTAGAAACTAATTCCATTTGTACTGAAAATGCCAATTAAAATTAATTAATAAAACAATTATACCCAACAGGGCTCCAGAGTGCAACCATTTTAGGCACACATGCACCCAAAATTTGTGAGAGTGCACCTAACATTTTTTCTTGGGCGCACTGGTGCACCTGAACATAAAGCTGTAAATTTAAAAAAAGCCACAAAAAGAGAAAAAAAATAAAGAAAAAAGTCATGAAATGTTCTGCCCTAAGTGTTTGTTTTTTTTTAATAAATTAGTTTGAGACTTATATTTTTTATTATTATTATTCACCTTAGTCTCAGTTTTGTAAATACTGACAATAGTGTGTGAAGTCTCATTGTAGGTTCAAATTTATTGGAGAATAAGACCATCCAATTAAATGTTATATTGTTGGTTGCTAAAATCTGGATATTTATTTAATCCTTCAGTTCAGGATAGCATCTTAAGCATTAGCTATTTTTATTTTGAAATATTTCATTTATCTTGAGATGTTTGAGCTTGAAATGTTAAATTGTAGTTCAGTAAAAAACTTTAAAAGCACTTTCATATGGAAATGTTTTATTTTGCTTAATGTTTCAGTTTGAATTTGTCAGTTTTATTCAGTGAAGCACTTTAAACGCTCTGTTTTTCTTTTAATATATAATTTTTCTTTGAATAAAGACACATATTTCTTTATACCTTTAAAAATCATTTACATTATATCAAAGTTATGGAGAGTAGTAAAATGGTGGCCTTATGGTGTTACAGGTGACACTGAAAAATTTGGGTGCACCTTATTTTTGTGCTGGTGCACCTTTAAAAAAGTTTTCGGTGCACCGTTGCAACCAATGCAGAAAGTTAGTCTGGAGCCCTGCCCAATGTTGTCAAAATACAACAAACACTTATTTGTTGAGAGGTGCGTTATAGTGGTTTATACACTGGAGTCAAGCCCAGGTACCAGCTGAAAACTCTCAGAAACGGGGAAGAATAGATATCTTTTGTCTTTGTGCTGAATAATTCCAGTATCAAGGCTTTTATTACCTCGGCCAAGGAGGTTATGTTTTCGGGAGAGTTTGTCTGTCTGTCTGTCTGTCTGTCTGTCTGTCTGTCTGTCTGTCTGTCTGTCTGTCTGTCTGTGAACAAAATAACTCCAAAAGTTATGGATGGATTTTGATGATTTTTTTAGGAAATGTTCAGCCTGAGAAAAGGAAGAACTGATTCGATTTTGGTGTTGATCTGGATCAGCGTCTGGCCGCCGTGGCGAAAAATGTGATTTTTGTGAAAAACTACTGAACTAAAATCGACATCATTATGAATCCAGTTGCTAATGGTATGTTTTCATGGTCAAGGAATCTAAATATTTCGATGAAATAAAGGTAGGACTAGTATTTAAGGTGAAAATCACAATATGGGTGAGGACTGTGGTGCTGGCGGAGGTCTGTTCTCTGAGTGCTTTTCTAGTTTAGATCTGTCTTGCAAATCAGTGATCCACGAGAAGTTTGGAAGGTGAAGCGAGGCAAAATGAACGTAGTTTGATTGGGATGTGCATCTATAGTGATCTCACATCTCAAATCAATGACGATTATCCAGTCAACAATTTTATTTGATTCAACAATATATTACAATGATTTTGTTTTTAACTCAAATACCATCCTTGGATCATCTTGTAAATGATTTTTTACTGACATAAGCCTGCCATTTTTGTTCTAATCAAACTCATAATTCTGTAGTTATCAATGGCCAGATGGAATAAAAGACGCATACAACATTACCTAAGAAAAATAAACAGTATCAATATGAGCAACACATACAATTTAAAAATATATCAATACATTAGAAAAATTCATAACACAGCCCGGCTCTGGTCTCCCATCTGTCACTGGAGATATGACTAATTTTATCATCAAACGATCCCAAAGCAACTGTTTTTGTGACGGCTCCAGCTCTCTCTTAGACCAGTCGTACAAAGCAGGGACATTTTTAAAGGTCACCCTCAGCGATAAGCATTTGTCATGGCATTTGTCATGTACTGACATTTTCTGTACACAGGACTTATTGACTGATCAACAAAAAATAATCAAAATATCTGAGTAAAAGAAAAAGAAGTTTCTTACAGAGCTCCCCTTACATAACCCTTCCTACAAATCCATCTTCTGCAGGTGGATGGCTGCAAAAAATGAATTAATAAATATCACCGCCTGGAAATAGATCATTCATGGCCGTTACCTGCCATTAAACATGTGTAGTGTGGCAGTAACTCAATATCACATTTGAGTAAAAGAGGTCTCCCATTCATCATGTTACAGATACTCCAACAAAACGTGTGCCCATTGAGCACCTCTTTAGACGGCAATTCTCTGCTCGACAGCTGAACAGGGACATGTTAGGAGCGGCCCCCACCACTGATATCTGATATTTAAAATGCAGCGCCTAACTCTCTATCTTTCACCTCCCATCGTGCTCAGAGTGAGCTTACGCGTCAGCCCTTGAACTATGCATCAGTTCTTCGCTGGTTGTGAGAAAGCGAGCCTATGAATAGAGAGGGGAGGGGGGGGGGATCCCTGGTGAACACATCACCATAAATTTGCTTAGCATCACTTACAGAGCTGCCACAATCCAGTACATCCTGGCAGGCAGAACTCAGGGTATGTTAGAGCAGCTATATAAAGTCAGGTTTAGAAATTCCCTCACTTAGAAACTGAGGTTCAGGCCCAGGCTATCGTGCACATACTGTAGTCTGTTTCAAACTGTCAGACTTAGGGATTCTGCTGGCTGTTTCCTGGGGAAATATGTGGGGGAAGCTGTGCTCTTAAATAATACACAAAACATAAATGCAGTATGTACTTGCTTCATGTGGGGTGTAGCCTTATGGTGAGGAGAGAGAAAAATGTGTCCCGGCTGAGTGCTATCACAGGAAACAATCAAATATGTATTCTGGTATTCTAGTCAGCCTTTCCAAAAGGTCACACTTCTTTCCACTGGATTCAAATCTCAATGGAAAGAGCTTATCAAAGCAATTTTGCCCGGCTATCCAGCCAACCACACCAGACTGAAGCAGACTTAGTAAGAGGATGCCCCCCTCCTTCCTATGACCTATGGAAGAGTGGTGAGGAAACACAACACACTACTTCAAGCTGAGGCAAACGCCTGAAAGGCTGACATGTCACTCAGCCTAAGCCTCTGAGTAAAGGAACTTGGCATGTCAAGAGCTAAATTAATACTGACAGTGAAGAGAAGAAGTATAACCCAAGAACCTATTTTATGGTATTTCTGTGTTTAAATCCGGTAAAATTCAAATGAGTGTTCTAAAAACATGTTTCCAAGATGTCAAAAGCCTAAGATGGAGCTACAGGGTGAAAATCATTGCATTAATGCAAGAGATGGGCAGAATGGACCAAAAATAGATCTTTATTTTTAGCTGAATGGCTTTACAGAAACATATGATATTTTTTATCTGCAAAGAAATTAAAGAACAGTTGTTTCTTTGCCATAAATGAAAACGGCAACCCAACTCCCACGTGCAGAAAATCCCTGGAGATTTTCTGAACAAACCTGGGGAAGTTGCATTTGTAAATGCCCAGACTTCACCTGTTATCTTGAGGAACAAGTGTAAATGAGTAGGTGGGTAGCTTTCGATAATTCTGGGAAAACAATAATTACATTAATGAAGATAAAAAAAATATTCTAATAACAATAATATTTGTCACTATTTAACCCCATTCACAGAGAAAAAACAGCAAATTTCTTATGTGAGCAGGCTGAGCTGCATGTGTGGATGCATGGAGACTGACAGGCAAACTGAAGGCAAACTTCCTGCTGTAAACAAGTATGAAAGGGAAATCTCTGGATATTTATGCACATGATTTCTGCAAATTCTAGGTTTTGAAATGGGTTAATTTCCCCCTCCTCCTCTTTGGTTCATTTACTGTTCACAAATTCAGGTAAGTTGAGGAATTTTTCAGAGTTTTCATACTTGTGTAAATGTGATTTAAGGTGGTTTTGTTTGTAATGACAAAAAATGGAACGCAAACACATACAGTCACACTTGAACCAAATGACACCTTCACCACTCCACCTGCACAGTCTTCAGAGGAACTATGATGCTAGTATTGTACTTTTCATAAATACACTGTGAATAGAGCTTAAAAGATTGTGTGTATATGCCCTTCGTCCCCACCAATTTCAACTACTTTTCTAAAAGTTCCCAACACATTTGTGCAGTTAAGGCAATGTGCAGGAGTTTACCTGCAAGTCTAACGGCTAAACACTAATTTACATATTTTTAGGTGTCAAGAGTTTCCATGTTTGCTGCAGTGGTTTAAAAATGTTGCTATCGTTTGATTGGAACAAACTATATTTTTAAGATAAATATTAGCTTAAACATTAAAAAAAGATCAGCTAGTGGTTAATCTGGGACAGTACAGTGGCAAAGCAGATATCTCACAGCATGGAGGTCACCAGCAAAAAAGCAAGAAGTTCAACAGCCCTGCTCGGCGTCTTCTGTGTGGAGTTTCCATGTTTTCCCAAATTCCAAAAACATGCTCATTAAGTCAAATGGTGACTCCCAATAACCCTTAGTATGAGAGTGAGTGTGAATGGTTGTTGGTCTCTCTATGTGGCCCTGCAGTTGGCTGGTTACTGGTTCAGGGTGCACCCTGCCTTTTGCCCAGAGCCAGCTGGGAGAGGTTCCAGCCCCTCATGACCCCAAAAATGATAAAAAGTAGAAGTATATGGTCAGTACCCACAGTAAGTTGATCTTACTGGGAACCGTCTCTTCAATACGCAATACACATCACACCTATTTTGGTCAATACCAAGATAAATTTCATTGTTACAAACTTGGAACAGGACCCTGTATCTCTCCCAAAATAAAGCAATAAATCTTAAATAGTTGATGTGTTCCCCTGCACTGATAAATTCAAACAGCAAATTTCCCATTATTCCCTGTTCCCTAGTAACTGAGCTGCAGCACTTGAAAAGTCAGGGTTGAATCTCTGCCCAGGGGCAGGGGGAGCATCAAATGCTCACTCTGCGTATCCAGATTCACCAGCAGATAGGGGGACTTGAAGTGACTTTCCAGTCATCAGCGCCTTTATCATGCAGCAGTCTGCCCCAGCTCCAGAAACTTCACTGATGGGCTAATTTTTACATGGATGATTAAACTGCTACATAAAACAGAGATGACACTCTGAGCACACTGAGACTCAGACATATGCTGTTCTCCAGCAACACGTCAACAAAGATGATCTGTGTGTTTCAAGAACTAGCTTCAAACTGCATGCCGCTCTAATTGAGGAATATCCATCGACTTTATATGTGCACATACTGAGCCAAATTATGGTCTCCATAAACAGTTTATGGCCACACTTCACTGGATGCACAAAGTTTATTATTAGCTGGCAGTTTGCTGGTTGGCAGGAAGGGAAGAGGAGGGGAAAATGCAAACACAAAACAGTCCGAGTGGGAATAGGAACTTGACAGTCAGTCAGGGCAATTTATCATTCTGTCAAACTTCACTGACTGCTGCAGCAGAACTATCTACAGTGAAGGAAAAAAAAAAATACCCAAACCCTTACCCCAAAATGACTGAGTGCTAGAGAGAGAAAGGCCAGGAAAATAAAACCTGCCTTGTAGAAACGTTGGTCACTCTACAGCCAATTCACCTGCTTGGCCTCATGTCAAAACTGTAAAAGCAATTACTCCTGTCACTTACCGGGGTCTAAATTTAGTGCTGTTGCAGCAAAGATATATAGCTAATAGTTGTTAAAATATGTATAAATCTATGGTGTGATTTATTCATGATACATGAAGTTTGATGGAAAATACTCTGTAAGAGTGAATTTGTTCTGCTACAGGCTGCTTTCTTGTGAAATCTTGTCACCCCAGAGAACCTCAGATAGTGGGTAGGAGGAGATTTTTGCATAAACAAGCTCTACCAAAGGCCAAAGAAGATTGACATGCGGTCAAAGTTTCAAGAAAATCACTTCAGGACTTTCTAAGATCTAGGGGGCAAATTTGAGGTCCTGAAAAAGTAACACCTACAGGCATATACCTAAAAGAAACTTCCCATAGAAACAGCAGCAGCCAATTAAAGTAATCTAAAATCCTGAGGAGCAGGGCAGAGAGCACATGCAGTGACTTACGGCTTCTTAAATATAAATACAGTATAGAAGACATATTTAATGACGTACAGACTTGAGAGACTGTGTTTATGGAAACAAACTCTCTCACTTAGTGGATAAGAGTCTATTTTGCAGCTAATGTTTTGCGGCTAAAAGACTGATTACTATTGTCCTTGTTATCTACTGTTTTTAGAAAACATGCTCCACCATTTTACTTTTTTATTGATTTAATTTAGTATCTGAAAGACCCTTATGGGCTATCATTATAATGCTGTGTAGTAGTAGTAGTGGGTCTCCCAAAATGGGACATTTGGGCTTCTTTCTTTTACACCAGGTACATTTGTCAACAGGTGGGAAAAGCCATTTCCTGTGAAGTGTAGGGACCATAACTAATGTGTCAAGAAACTTTTACCATTATACCAACTTCATGCTAATAGTTAAATAATAAACTTCCTGTCATTCCTATGGATTCCAGTTTTCAGCATTTTCTGACACTAGGGATGCACAGTGATATCAGGCTAAACTGTTAAACTGACAATAACTGGCACCTGATGTACCAGAAGACTAAAACAATTATTTACATTCCTTTTATTAATGCAGGCATGAAATCCCAGTAAGTAGCTCTGTCTTACATGTGATGCTTATGGTGTTCCTGCAGTTGCTTAACATGGCACTTACCCAACTGCACTAGATCTATTTCTGAAGCACAGGGAAGCTAGAAGGTACTGGATATACAAGTTCACCAGATCATGCAAGAATAAAGTCAACAACATACAAACACGTTCCCTTTTTTCTTTGAAGGTTGGTTAAGTGCTTACTTGTTGTCTGTTCTGATGTAGTTGTGAAATATCATTGTCAGTCTTAAAGCAGCACAACGGAAGATCCCCACTTGACCGCAAAGAGAACTCAACTACCCATGAGCTCTAGCGCACGCCTACTGTCGTAAGGATACAGATTTGCCAGTCGCGTACATTTGTTTTGTAGGCGAATCACAGAAGCCAGGACTTCGCTCAAAAGTATTCTTCTGTCTTCAGCGTCTGTTTGCAGGATGGATTGCGACGAGGTAATGTATTTATTTTTGACTAAATGACGATGTTAAAAATCGCTAAGGGGGTGCTGGTTTGGCGTAGTGGTTAGCACCCCATGTACAAGCTTCCGCCGGTCCAGGTTCGAATCCCGCCTGTAGCCAGTTTGCAGAGTGTCTTCCCCTGCTCTCTCTCCCCCTTTCACAAACCTATCCACTGTCTCTCTCCTATCAATAAAGGCATAAAATGCCCAAAAATATACATTAAAAAAAAAAAAAAAAATCGCTAAGTTCAACTTGGTTTTATTACGGTGAAGTCGCCCCCGCCCCCGTCCTATTGAAGCAATAAAGTGAATAAAAGTAAAGACAACGACGAGTTGGCAATATCACACACTTGAAAAAGGTCTAAACAAAACTGCAAACTGTTCCGTTCTGGATTTGCTGTGCTGTACTTTTTTCCTGTCAAGTTTTTTTGAGGAACTTCATGATAAATTTGTTGCTAACATACCTGATAGTAGTCGGACATCCCTCCTCGTCTTTTATTTCACGCCAACGAGTGAACACCGAACCGATGTTTATTCTGGTCCGAGCATTCAGCTTGTTTTTCTCTCGCTTTCTTTGTTTCGTATCCTCCGACAAAACTTTTCTCTTCCTTACGTTTTTTGTTGCCTCCGCCATGGTTACAGCTATGCGTTTGGCTTTCGCCGAGACTTCCATGTTTTAAACGAATCGGGAATCGGAGGAAGTGACGTATGCCGTAAAGCAGTCCAAATGAATAGTTTTTAGTGTGGCAGGGTTCCCACCATCCACCTCGAAGTTACATAGTGCCAGTGAAAGGGATACAGACCACTCCAGACCACGACAGAGGTGTCTTTGAACTCATTGTAAAGTGGTGGACCATCACAATGAATATCGAAGGATTATATTATGTTTGAAAAACTACATAGTGTTGGTTTAATGACGCTCAAGTCCATGGTTCTAAGCTGGCACGCAGGTCTTTATACAGTATGTCAGATAACGCAGTCTGTTAAGCCTTTCCAACTGGGTCAAAGCAGGTTTAGCTACTGAGGTCTTCCCTCTATGTAAGGACAACTAAAACATAATTAACAGATACACCATAGTATCCCACAAAAAAAAAGACATTATAATGATTTTGAAACCTAATTTAATCACAGTAAAGGAAATTAAAAGAAGGTTTTAAAAACAGAGCGTAAGTTAAAATTAAAATTGCTTTTCATGCAGATATAAAGTATGTGCCCAAGGCTTGTTGACAATCCCTGTGAAAACCCTCCTTTGCTTGCCCCACCTTTCAGAAAATGTGTGCTCCAACATTTGGTCTGAAAAATTTACCCTATTAATGTCATTAGAAGATATGCCATCTCCTCTTGATGGAAGATTGATGCTTGAATAGGTTGTTGGTTTCTTCAGACCAGTTTAACAAAATAAGAGTAATGTCATGTCCTGGTAGCCACAATAAACATTAGAGTGCAGCGCTGGAAAGCCAAAGCCACACTGACAGCTTGACAAAGGCATGGTCGGACACAGTTGATCTAGATAGATAATGTATTGAATAGAGAGGCAAAAGGGTCAGACAGCTTATTTGCATTCTCCATCTGAATAATGTTGAAATATCACACAGTTGAAGACACATAAATAAAATAATTTTGAAAAAAAAATCTGCAAAGGTTATAGTTTACAACACAATAACAATTAGGAATGAACCTCCAAAACTTAAAAAATATTTTCTGGGTACATCTGGGACCAGTTTAGGTTTATGAAATTGAGAAAAATATGGGACCTTTCAGGTTGTTGTAGTATGCCACCTATTATATAAAGACAACAATATTTCATTCCAGAGATAGATGCTCCAACATTTGGACAATATCCATCTTTACAAATGTACTGTTTAAAATTTTAACTTTGAAGATGAAGCTGGGCAAAATAAAATTCAAACTCAACCCATACTATTTCAAACTAGCTATTCAAAAATGTAGCTTATGTGAAGTCAAATTTTCAGACTGGTATCAACAGAGAGCCTCCTGGAATAGACGGAAAACTTGAAAAAGATATTTTAAGGAATCCCTGCAGTTCTGATCATTTTGTCATTCCTCAAAAATCACTCAGTTTCGTGACTTTTTTTTTTTTCATTTCTTTTCGGTTCAGTATGTGTTTGCAGGTCTGTTTTCATTCATAACTAAGGCAAATATTCCCATAAGCTGACTGTGCACAGTCGTGTGGCCCATGCACAGGTCGGAGCACGCTGTTTTGCACATCCAAGAGTTTTAATGGAATTCTATCAATAGGTAATTAGCCTATTACAACCTCTGAGTTGTACCCCATCCTTTAAACAAATCACCCTGACTACAATACACCAAACCATGGATCCCATGGCAAATGGCTTCTTGTCTGATGTGCTGTGAGACAGTCTGCGATTAGATTTAGACCCGGGCCCTTTCATTTGACCAGCATATCATTTCTTTCCTGGCACACTTCAAAGTCTGGACACTTCAGAGTAGAATAAGTGACTGCCCCTCGGACTCTGAGGACGGTGCTTTTGATCATCTTCTGAAAACTCCCCGAATGCAATCAGGCCAA